>JACEFZ010002819.1:17500-37500 GCA_014155875.1 Cepaea nemoralis | reverse complement strand
GCCTAACTAACTAACTAACTAACTAACGTTTACCACGCTAATAAATTAATACGAAACTGTACTGTACTGGCACCTTGCAGACTTGACAAACTATTATATATTGTGCTTCACACAAAAGACAATAATCTCTCCATAACACAAAGCCTAGGCTGAATTGTAGAGACCATGTGTTGCCGACACAGCACGATCCCTCTCTCTCCTCCTGCCTAGTTTACTCCAGACAACTCTGTAGCCAGGCTGTTACGAATGCAATTCATAATCCCGCATACCGTTTTCTAATCACCGCTGCGCTCGATTTTGAAGCAGACCGTCTTAGGCTGGTTGCCATACAAAGGTATGAGTGTATGTCGTTCAGAAAGCAATGGCAAACTATAGAAAATAAACTTACCGAGAGATCACGAACAGCCACAAAATTCTGGGGTTGACCTCGACGTCCTGTTTACTCCAATGGTAAGTAAAACCAATAAATCTGGAACAATGCAAGTTGCAGAAGCTGCCGGATCAGCAAAGCAATCATCATGATCATTATCATCGTCTTCTACTTTTGCTGTCCAATGTCGTGGGGAGGATTAGTTGACGTCCCAGCGCCCGATGGCTGGCACTGGATAGTGTCATCCGGTGTGATTGTACAATGTTTTTTATGTCGTCAATCCATTTTCTTCTTGGGCGTTCTCTTGCTCTCGTAGCAGATTTTCTTTGATGAAAGGTCAGTGCTGGTAAGTTGAAAGTGTTGCATTCAAACCACATGGCCGAACCATTTGCTCAAATTTCCTTTTGCCCTTTTGTGCCTGGATATATATGTGTTGAATTCCACTGTTTGTATTATAACATCATTTCTTATTCACTCTCGGATAGTTAAGTTTCAAGCTCTCTTCAAGCATCGTCATCTCACACTTAATTCAAAACTAGTCTTCATCGGTTTTTGCCACTCTGAAAACAAACCAGAGCACCCAAAACCCAAAGCTCTAACAGGAATTTGCTGGGGCTTTGTGGCGTTTCGGGATCCTCACATCTTTTAGGCTTGCGTGCATAGAGGAACATTGGTACGCATTTCCCTAACTTAGCGAACATCGAGAGCTGACATTGAATCCTTGACTGACTGCGCTCATGACTAACGCGCACTGATAAATTATCTCGAAGTTAGTCGTCGCAACTCTTGTCACACTGATTAATTGACTTGTAACTATGAAAGATGGACAGACCTCCTACCCACCCACATGTTGTAAGAGAGTCTACCAATGTCTGCGAATGTATTTTCGGACATCAACTTTGTAGTATGGGATACTCGATAGCACAGTGGCTAGCGCCCGTGCCTGCTAGCCTTGTGGTCATGAATGTGAATCCTCACTGTGTTCAGTAGTTTGCCATTGCTTTCTATACGACCGGCACTTATACCATTGAATGAACACTGTTGTAATGTGATCCATTTCCATACCGCCAGCAGCTGTCAATAGAACGCGATATGCGGGATTGCGAATTGCGTTCGTAAGCCCTGTGCCATAGTCCGGCTGTTTTAACGGTTCCAGTTAGACACAACCTAAAAATGGGTACCAGGTTAAGTCCAGGGGAGCCAAGGTGACCGAATGATCTTGACCACACCACCCATAGAGTGTCGATTTCTTCTATTAAATTGTGTAGTTATCACCATATACCCGATTAGCTTTAAGGCTTACAAATGGGTCTTTTGCTTTTACTTCACTTTCTCTTGTTATACCCTAGAAGGCTGGACGTTAGTTCATTTTCTGAGGCCTCTCCAATGTTGAAACTCGTAAGCGTTAAAGAGTTAATCGCATATCCTTTACCGGACGTGAAAGTCAACTGTAGAATTTTTTGGCTGTTTGTGATTTCTTGGCAATTTTACGTTCAGTGGTTTGTCATTGCTTTCTGAAACGACCGACACGTATACTGTTGTATGAAAAATAGTGTACGGCAGGCCTGCTTACCAACCGCCAGCAGCTGTGTTTCAAATGCGGGATGAGGAATTGCGAAAACTCTTACAGTGCGAATTCTTAAAACATCCTTTGTGCGGACTCATTTTTTTTTGGGGGGGGGGGGGTGTAAATTTGGGGGTCATGATTGGCAGTATCAACGTGCAAAACCGAAAATAGACAATAAGATGATTGATAATTTATTTGTCCCCATGATGTATTACCAGTGCCAAACATGGACAGTCCTAGAAACACAAGGCGTAACATAACATTATGTGAGGTGAGATGTATAAGAAATGTGGCTAGAAAATTAGAGGAAATAGAGACAAATGAGAAACTAAAAACAAGTGTAGGGATAACAATAATTACTGACTTTATAGAACACCATATTATTAGTTTGCACATTTAGTTAAAATATGAATAAAATTAGTGGAACTGCAGTAAAGCTGTGGAAATGTACACAATATAAAACAACACAAAGTAATGCATGTTTACAACAACAAAATACAACTACGAACAACATCGGACGTTGCAGCATTACATTGGGGCATTTAGTTAGAATTACACAAGATCAAACAGCATCTAGAGCGTTCTACATGTGAACATCGGGATACAAGGCGAGAGGACAACAAAAGAAGAGTTGGCAGGATGGAGTAAAAGAAACATTGAAGAAATCAAATATGACATTAGCACAAGCAACACGATAACTGAAACACAGACAATTACATCTAACTCCCCTCCGCAACCTTTCACGACAAAAGCAGTATTAGAATAGGAGGAAGAAGAAAAAGATTAGTAATTGTAATTTGAAACTCGTCGTTTCAGATCGTCAAACTGACAATTTTACCAGCACGTGTCCACCATGTGAACAAAGAAGTGCTGGTGCGAGAAGTGACTCGTAGAATACTGGAAATTAACACACACAAAATCATATTCGAGGGAGCCCCTCTGATGTGTCTCCATTTTGCCGTGGCAGAAGGGCTTGCGTGTCCCAATGACCCCAAGAGCTATGCCGACGGAAGCACAATTACGTGTCGGACGGGACTTGGGTTAGGGACCAGATCAAGAGAGACACAACCTGCTGCTCTGCAGGTAGACTGAGGATAGTAGTCGAAAGTTCGAATCAGGCGCACGAAGCCAGTAATTCTTAATTCTAAGGCTCTCAGCTGAGGGATATGGCTGAACGCCTCTAAGCCATTAATCCTCGGATGTGAGAGCCGGGCCAATACTCACCTACTACAAAATGGAGGTGAGATGCTGAGCACGCTACATGCTTATTTTAGATACTTGTTCGAAGGCTCTCAGTTGGGGGATATGAGAGATTCCCGGATGAGAGGGCCTGGCCGTTACTCGCTCACTGTCGCACGGAGGTAAGAGTGCTGAGCCGGCAGCACATGTAGCCTACCTCGTGAGCGGGCACTAAAGGTGGGGGGGGGGGGGACCAGTCGCACGAAATGGTTATGATTAAAGTATGTATCTATACTCATAGAGTAAGCGTAGTCAAAGGTGGAAAATGTCTTTAAAACACGAAATGGAGCGCTTGGCTAGCGAACCCATTACGTTGAAGTCCGAAGCGGAAGCTTGATGAGTAGATGCCGACAGCAGACTGTCCGTCTCTGGTTTGTGTGGGGAGTGAGCAGTGGCAAACAAAATGCCCAACTCATGGAAGTGAGGAATTAACGCAGCATGCAGGAAGTTGCGATTCCTCTGGTGAGCCCAATCCCAGAGCACTATGTCTCGGCTCTGCAATTATGGAAGCCTCCTTGGATAGCTGGGAATGCCTATGGTCTGCCCTTTGCTTTCCCTTGAGGGTTAACCGTGATGTCTTCGACCGTTCTACCTTGACCAGCTGAGTTGTGGGCGACACCACAGCAGTAAGAGTCTAACGTCCCTCGAAACCCCGGGAAGGCAAACTCGTAAAAACTCCCGCTGAGGTCGGATGTGCTGGTCTAATGGTGCAAATAAATAAGACACACCGCATAAACTTCCGAGTAAAATGTCCTTCGTGCTCGGAACAGCTCTGAGTAACTAGTCTTCCGAATGTCCTTCGCGTCCGGAATAGCTATGACTAGCTAGTTTTCCGATTGTCCCTCGTGATCGGAACAGCTCTGACTATCTAGTCTTCCGAATGTCCTTCGTGTCCGGAACAGCTCTGATTAGCTAGTTTTCCGAATGTCCGTCGTGCCCGGAACAGCTCTAACTATTTTGTTTTCCGGGAACAAGCACATGTCCGAATCGAAAGCTCGCTCAGTGGATACAGTCTGCAGTCCGACCGTCCTTGGTTTGTGCGGGGAGCGGCACGTAGCGAACGAAAGGCCCAATACATTGACGTGAGGAATTAAAGCAGCCATGAGCAGGACGTGGCGATTCCCTCGATGAGCCCAGCATGTGTCGGCTCTGCAACTATGGAGGCCACCCTGGATGGTGAATAATGCCATGGACTGTCCCTGCCTTCCCTTGAGGGTTGATCGTGAAGTATTCGACAGTTCTAACTTGACCTGCTAGGATGTGGACAGCACCACAAAATTTAGAGTCCCTCAGGAATGCTAACCTGGTAAAAACCGCTAAAGTCGGATGTGTCAGCCTAAGGGTTTCGGCCCAGGGTGCTTAACCAGACACACCGTAATTACGTTTGGGAAAAAAAAAAAATCCGGAAGAACGCAGAAGAAGAAAAATATACGAGCGGGCTTTAAATGAAATCCTTAAAAGTGTGATAGAAATTACAATAACCATGCCTCACTTTCGCAAAATCAATACTTGTGAGATGAGATGGCTGAGGAGAGATCTCAACTTCACAATCCGAGACCGAGTAAGAAATGTTGTTATCAGACAGACAGTGGAGTCAACACCCTGTGCCACATTTATTGAAAGCCAGTGGTTTGGCCATCTCGTTAGCTTACGACACCAGCTACGGCCCTACATCAAAGATCATCTGCGACGAGAGCAACAGGGCGCCTGAGAAGAAAATGGATTCACGACATTAAAGACATTGTACAATTACACGGAATGACACTATCCAATGCCACCAATCGGGCGCTAGGACGCCAATTATTTCTCCCCACGACGCTTGACGACAAAAGTGGAAGCTGATGATGATGATGATGATGATGATGATGATGATGATGATGATGATGATGATGATGATGATGATGTGTCTTGTAGCCTGTCAGTATTGTTGTTAAGGATATCTGGAGTGGTAAACACGTGACATCACGGTGCAGACGAACGCGGTGACGTCATAGGACAGTTTAAAAATGGCCGCCCCAATGTTGACATGCACCGAAGTGATGGGGTGAAACCTATAGAAATTTATCGGCGAATGAAGGTCAAGTTTCTTGTGTTTTTTTTTTTTTTGCGTGCTTGTCAGTCCAGCAAGTGTATAGGTGCAGTAGGCAGTTTCAACAAGGTTTGACGTCTGTCAGGCACGCCGATTAGTGACCCCCAGAGTGGTTATACACGCGACTAAGAGAATTTTTGGCTACAGGAATCCAAGCACTTTATCGGCCCTGGAGGACTTGCATTAAACGCAGTGGCGACTACATCGTAAAATGATACATTCGTTCTTTACTTTTTCAAAATATATTCAGCGCATAGTAACAACTGGAAAGATCGACGGGAAGAGAGGCAGAGGCAGACCAAGAGAAATTATGCTGGATGGATTTAGACGGTCGCATGGAGGAATATCATCGACAGTTGATCCAGAACACCAAAGTCAGAGATCTGTGGAGAGCCATGAACGCCTACGCCAGCTGGCAGGGCACTTGATGATGATGATGATTCAGCACACACACACACATGCCCACACACACACGCCCACACACACGCCCACCCACACCCACACACACACACACCCACACACCCACACACACACACAACATGTAAGGTTTTCACTTGAAGCCCCATCGTATATTAGTTAATTACTTCTAGGCTCTCTCGGCTCTCTGGCGAAGGGGTTACAGACGCAGTTCGCAATCCCGCATACCTCATTCGAAACACAGCTGCTGGCGATTTAGATTGTTCTTCTCCTGGTTCCATTAGGCCTGTACACCGTTGCTTGTTGTGGTAAACTGTTTGTTGGTAGTCTAGTTATGTGGCCGAACTAGGGAAGACGCTGTGACTACATAATAGTCCAGTTTTACACTCAAGGATAAGGTCTCTCTAATATCTTAAGATCGATCTTGCTCTTCTGTATACTTAGTTGATAGGTATTGATTAACATTCACTGACGACCAGGAAAATAATTTGAAACAACATGTCACAATAGACAACATCAGACATTTACAAAAAGAAAAAGAATTAGCACACCAGACTTTTGTATATCTCAACACATGTCGTGCCTAACAGAACTAGTTCTGTTTAGAATCATCATCATCTAGTGGCTTGTGCAGAACTATTTTACCCTGATATCATCATAAATATATGGGCGCTGCCAGCTGGCGTAAGCGTTCATGTCCCTCTCCGGATCTCTGAGTTTAACAGCAATATACAACTGTGAGTGATTTAAACATGAGAATTGTCAAATGTTACATATATTCAACACTACTGCATGGAGCGGAAACCTGGACATTGGTCAAGCAATTAGAAAGTTGAATACATGCCATGGAGATGTGTATATACACAATGGTGTTTTTCGTGAAAATAAAACCTATCAAATACAGATGTTTTAGAAAAACTGGGAATGAAAAAAGAGTTGATGAAAGAAATCTTCTTCTTCTTCTTCTTTGCGATCATCCGGAGTGTTTTTTTCAGATGTGATTGCGGTGTGTCTGTTATGCGCCATTGGGCCGAAACCCGTAGGCCAACACAGCCGGCTTTAGCGTGCTTTTTTTGACCAGGTAGCATTCCTGGGAGACTCTCACTGTTTGCGGTACCGTCCACAACCCAGCTGGCCAAGTTGGAACGGGTTAAGACAACGGTCGTCCCTCAAAGGAAGGCAGGGACAGTCCATGGCATTTTCCGCCATCCAGGGTGGCTTCCATAATTGCAGGGCCGGCACATAGCGCCCTGGTGCTGGGCTCACCGAGGGAATCGTCACGTCCTGCTCATGGCTGCTTTAATTCCTCACTTCAATATATTGGGCATTTCGTTCGCCCCGGGCCGTTCCTGCACAGACCAGACTGGTCTGCAGTCAATATCCACTCAGCGAGTTTTTCGGACATGTGCTTGTCGTTGTGTCCGTCAGAGCTGTTCCAGACACGTCGGACATTCGGAAACTACCTAGTCAGAGCTGTTCCGAACAAGAGCGGCATTCGGAAACTAGGTAGCTGTTCCTAGCACGAGGGAAGACTAGTTAGAGCTTTTCCGGTCACGAAAGACATTTCACTCGGACGTAATTGCGTAGTGCCATTTTTATTTTGCCGCCCGTAGGCTGGCACTTCCGGCTTCAGCGGGCATTTTTGATGAGGTTAGCCTTCCTCGGGTTTCGAGACTCTTATTTCGACTTCCACACAGCAAGCTTTCGCTTCGGGCTGCCACGTAATGGATTCGCAAGACAGGCGTTCCATTTCGTGTCAACGAGACAATTTTCCACCTTTGACTACACTCACTCCATGAGTACGGTTACAGACTATCTACGGGACGTGCGACCGAGGTGTTTTTCCACCTTTTGTACATCGCTCACGAGGTAGGCTACATGTGCTGCCGGCTCAGCACCTTACCTCCGTGCGTCTGTGGGCGAGTAACGGTCAGGCCCTCTCATCCAGGGATACCTCATATCCCCCAGCTAAGAGCCATCGAACGAGTATCTGCGCCAAGCATGTAGCGTGCTCAGCACCTCACCACAATTTTGATGTAGGTTTGTGTCCGCCAGGCTCTCACTTCCGAGGGTTTATGGCTTAGAGACGTTCAACCATACACCTCGGCTGGGAGCCTTAGAGGTTATGTCCGAACTGAGATTTTTGGCATCGTTTGCCTGATTTTGACTGCTATCCTCAGTCTACCTGCAGAGCAGCAGGTTGTGTCTCTCTTAGTCTGGTCCCTATCCCACGAGCTGTCCGATATGTAGTTTTCATCCATCGGCAAGCACGTGGGGTCGATGGGACACACAAGCTCCCCCACCACGGCAAGGTGGAGACACATCGGGGGAGTGATGAAAGAAATAACCAAGAGGCAAATGATATATTTCGGAAACGTTAAAAGACATAAGACTCTTGTAAAAACCATCTGGAGGGCAAGACAGCAAAGGTATACAAAGATACAAGTTGGAAGATAACATTAGAGATGGACGAACAGCAGACTGAGAGATTGTACAGTCACGGCGAGAGACAGGCAGTGTTAGAGATCCATTGCAGCGAACCATTACTGTGGAGACGGCACCTAATGGATTGATTAAAGCACTTTTGACACTATCACTGGATTCAGTTATTTAGAGCATATAAAATACTTATCTTCTTCTTCTTCTTCTTCTTCTTCTTCTTCTTCTTCTTCTTCTTCTTCTTCTTCTTCTTCTTATTCTTCTTCTTCTTCTTCTTCTTCTTCTTCTTCTTCTCCCCCTCCTTCTTCTCCTTCTTCTCCATTTACCTGTGTGAAGTGTTGGGGACAGATCTATTGTTCTTTCTAAGTTGGTTTTCATTTCTCTAAGGTTGTTCTTGATACTCCATCTATTAAGTAGTCTTCCCCTTGTTCTGTAAACATTATATTTCTTCAACGTGGCTCTTTGTGACAAATGGGCATTCTTATGAGGAGGTTAAACCACTTTATATGTTGTTAAATGGCGTGCATGGCTGGTTTCACATGTAGTTGCATACCAAACGACAAATAACTATTTTTACTAAAACCCCGGCTTCCTACAAAGATACCTATCGCATAACTACCATCAGCTATATAATATATTTTCGTTTCGTCTTTATGTGTCCAGTTTAAATTTTACTATAAAGACTTTAAATTTACGATGTTATCAAAAAGTCACGCCCTAATTACGAGCACAAGATCGTGTCCCTTAGTCTCTGATCACTTGAGGCACTACGTTACCACTTAGCGACGTTAAGTTTTTTGGGCATTTTGGGGGATTAGGAAATAAAGGCTAGTATTTGTCTGATATCAGTGATCAAACAAACACAGGGTGCCGACCGCGAAGATCCCATTTGTGTCAGGTTATTTACTAGTAAAATCATTTACTCCATTCAGTGCTATGTTGAGTATCGTGTAATTGGTGTTCCTGCGACGTTTTTATACCAATGGGCACTTGATAAGTTATGTTGTGGGTATCTAGCCGGGTGCTGCTTTTACTTGATAAGTTATGTTGTGGGTATCTAGCCGGGTGCTTTTACTTGATAGTTATGTTGTGGGTATCTATCCAGGCGCTTTTACTGTACATAATAAGTTATGTTGTGGGTATCTAGCCGGGTGCTTTACTTGAGAAGTTAATGTTGTGGGTATCTAGCCGGAGCGGTCTTACTTTCCATGATAAGTTATGTTGTGGCTATCTAGCCGGGCGGTCTTACTTTCCATGATAAGTTATGTTGTGGGTATCTAGCCGGGTGCTTTTACTTGATAAGTTATGTTGTGGGTATCTATCCAGGCGCTTTTACTGTACATAATAAGTTATGTTGTGGGTATCTAGCCGGGTGCTTTTACTTGATAAGTTATGTTGTGGGTATCTAGCCGGGCGGTCTTACTTTCCATGATAAGTTATGTTGTGGCTATCTAGCCGGGCGGTCTTACTTTCCATGATAAGTTATGTTGTGGGTATCTAGCCGGGTGCTTTTACTTGATAAGTTATGTTGTGGGTATCTAGCCGGGCGGTCTTACTTTCCATGATAAGTTATGTTGTGGCTATCTAGCCGGGCGGTCTTACTTTCCATGATAAGTTATGTTGTGGGTATCTAGCCGGGCGGTCTTACTTTCCATGATAAGTTATGTTGTGGGTATCTAGCCGGGCGGTCTTACTTTCCATGATAAGTTATGTTGTGGATATCTAGCCGGGCGGTCTTACTTTCCATGATAGTTATGTTGTGGGTATCTAGCCGGGCGGTCTTACTTTCCATGATAAGTTATGTTGTGGGTATCTAGCCGGGCGCTTTTACTGTGCATGATAAGTTATGTTGTGGGTATCTAGCCGGCGGTCTTACTTTCCATGATAAGTTATGTTGTGGCTATCTAGCCGGGCGGTCTACTTTCCATGATAAGTTATGTTGTGGCTATCTAGCCGGGCGGTTTACTTTCCATGATAAGTTATGTTGTGGCTATCTAGCCGGGCGGTCTTACTTCCATGATAAGTTATGTTGTGGGTATCTAGCCGGGCGCTTTTACTGTGCATGATAAGTTATGTTGTGGGTATCTAGCCGGGCGGTCTTACTTTCCATGATAAGTTATGTTGTGGCTATCTAGCCGGGCGGTCTTACTTTCCATGATAAGTTATGTTGTGGCTATCTAGCCGGGCGGTCTTACTTTCCATGATAAGTTATGTTGTGGCTATCTAGCCGGGCGCTTTTACTGTACATGATAAGTTATGTTGTGGGTATCTAGCCGGGTGCTTTTACTTGATAAGTTATGTTGTGGGTATCTAGCCGGGCGGTCTTACTTTCCATGATAAGTTATGTTGTGGCTATCTAGCCGGGCGGTCTACTTTCCATGATAAGTTATGTTGTGGCTATCTAGCCGGGCGCTTTTACTGTACATGATAAGTTATGTTGTGGGTATCTAGCGGTGCTTTTACTTGATAAGTTATGTTGTGGGTATCTAGCGGGCGGTCTTACTTTCCATGATAAGTTATGTTGTGGGTATCTAGCCGGGCGCTTTATTTCCATGAAAGTAACAGCTGATCTGGCAAGCTTTCACTTCGGGCTGCCACGTAATGGATTCGCAAAGACAGGCGTTCCATTCGTTGTCAACGAGACAATTTTCCACCTTTGACTACACTCATGCCATGAGTACGGTTACAGACTATCTACGGGACGTGCGACCGAGGTGTTTTTCCACCTTTTGTACACCGCTCACGGGGTAGGCTACATGTTCTGCCGGCTCAGCACATTACCTCCGTGCGTCTGTGGGCGAGTAACGGTCAGGCCCTCTCATCAAGGGATACCTCATATCCCCCCAGCTAAGAGCCATCGAACGTATCTGCGCCAAGCATGTAGCGTGCTCAGCACCTCACCACAATTTTGATGTAGGTTTGTGTCCGCCAGGCTCTCACTCTCGAGGGTTTATGGCTTAGAGACGTTCAACCATACACCTCGGCTGGGAGCCTTAGAGGTATGTCCGAACTGAGATTTTTGGCATCGTTTGCCTGATTTTGACTGCTATCCTCAGTCTACCTGCAGAGCAGCAGGTTGTGTCTCTCTTAGCCTGGTCCCTATCCCACGAGCTGTCCGATATGTAGTTTTCATCCATCGGCAAGCACGTGGGGTCGATGGGACACACAAGCTCCCCCACCACGGCAAGGTGGAGACACATGGGGGAGTGATTGAAAGGAAATAACCAAGGAGGCAATGATATATTTCGGAAACGTTTTAAAAGGACATAAGGACTTCTTGTAAAAACCATCTGGAGGGCAAGACAGCAAGGTTATACAAGATACAGTTGGAAGATAACATAAGAGATGGACGAACAGCAGGCCTGAGAGATTGTACAGTCACGGCGAGGAGACAGACAGTGTTAGAGATCCATTGCAGCGAACTTTTACTGTGGAGACGGCACCTAATGGATTGATTAAAGCACCTTTGACACTATCACTGGATTCAGTTATTTAGAGCATAATAAAAATTCTTATCTTCTTCTGCTTCTTCTTCTTCTTTTTCTTCTTCTTCTTCTCCTCCTCCTCCTCATCCTTCTTCTTCTCCATTTACCTGTGTGAAGTGTTGGAGACAGATCTAATGCTCTTTCTAAGTTGGTATTCATTTTCTCTAAAGTTGTTCTTGATACTCCCATCTGTTAAGTAGTCTTCCCCTTGCTCTGTAAACATTATATTTCTTCAACGTGGCTCTTTGTGACAGATGGGCATTCTTATGGAGAGGTTAAACCACTTTATATTGTTGTTAAATGACGTGCATGACTGGTTTCACATGTAGTTGCATACCAAACGACAAATAACTATTTTTACTAAAACCCCGGCTTCCTACAAAGATACCTATCGCTTAACTACCATTCAGCTATATAATATTATTTCGTTTCGTCTTTTATGTGTTCCCAGTTTAAATTTTACTATAAAAGAACTTTAAATTTACGATGTTATCAAAAAAGTCACGCCCTAATTACGAGCACAAGATCGTGTCCCTTAGTCTCTGATCACTTGAGGCACTACGTTAACACTTAGCACCGTTAAGTTTTTTGGGAATTTAGGGGATTAGGACATAAAGGCTAGTATTTTGTCTGATATCAGTGATCAAACAAACACAGGGTGCCGACCGCAAAGAGCCCATTTGTGTCAGATTATTTACTAATAAAATCAATTATTCCATTCAATGCTATGTTGAGTATCGGGTATATGGTGTTCCTGCCACGTTTTTATACCAATGGGCACTTGATAAGTTATGTTGTTGGGTATCTAGCGGCGTTTTTACTTGATAAAGTTATGTTGTGGGTATCTAGCCGGGTGCTTTTACTTGATAAGTTATGTTGTGGGTATCTATCCAGGCGCTTTTACTGTACATAATAAGTTATGTTGTGGGTATCTAGCCGGGTGCTTTTTACTTGATAAGTTATGTTGTGGGTATCTAGCCGGCGGTCTTACTTTCCATGATAAGTTATGTTGTGGCTATCTAGCGGGCGGTCTTACTTTCCATGATAAGTTATGTTGTGGTTATCTAGCCAGGGTGCTTTTACTTGATAAGTTATGTTGTGGGTATCTATCCAGGCGCTTTTACTGTACATAATAAGTTATGTTGTGGGTATCTAGCCGGGTGCTTTTACTTGATACGTTATGTTGTGGGTATCTAGCCGGGCGGTCTTACTTTCCATGATAAGTTATGTTGTGGCTATCTAGCCGGGCGGTCTTACTTTCCATGATAAGTTATGTTGTGGGTATCTAGCGGGTGCTTTTACTTTGATAAGTTATGTTGTGGGTATCTAGCCGGGCGGTCTTACTTTCCATGATAAGTTAGGTTGTGGATATCTAGCCGGGCGCTTTTACTTTCCTGATAAGTTATGTTGTGGGTATCTAGCCGGGCGGTCTTACTTTCCATGATAAGTTATGTTGTGGGTATCTAGCCGGGCGTCTTACTTTCCATGATAAGTTATGTTGTGGATATCTAGCCGGGCGGTCTTACTTTCCATGATAGTTATGTTGTGGGTATCTAGCCGGGCGGTCTTTACTTTCCATGATAAGTTATGTTGTGGGTATCTAGCCGGGCGCTTTTACTGTCCATGATAAGTTATGTTGTGGATATCTAGCCGGGCGGTCTTTACTTTCCATGATAAGTTATGTGTGGATATCTAGCCGGGCGGTCTTTTACTTTCCATGATAAGTTATGTTGTGGGTATCTAGCCGGGCGGCTTTACTTTCCATAGATAAGTTATGTTGTGGATATCTAGCCGGGCGCTTCTTACTTTCCATGATAAGTTATGTTGTGGGTATCTAGCCGGGCGCTTTTACTGTACATGATAAGTTATGTTGTGGGTATCTAGCCGGGCGGTCTTACTTTCCATGATAAGTTATGTTGTGGCTATCTAGCCGGGCGGTCTTACTTTCCATGATAAGTTATGTTGTGGCTATCTAGCCGGGCGGTCTTACTTCCAGAAAGTTATGTTGTGGCTATCTAGCCGGGCGCTTTTACTGTACATGATAAGTTATGTTGTGGGTATCTAGCCGGTGCTTTTACTTGATAGTTATGTTGTGGGTATCTAGCCGGGCGGTCTTACTTTCCATGATAAGTTATTTTGTGGCTATCTAGCCGGGCGGTCTACTTTCCATGATAAGTTATGTTGTGGCTATCAGCCGGGCGCTTTACTGTACATGATAAGTATGTTGTGGGTATCTAGCCGTGTGCTTTTACTTGATAAGTTATGTTGTGGGTATCTAGCCGGGCGGTCTTACTTTCCATGATAAGTTATGTTGTGGGTATCTAGCCGGGCGCTTTTACTTTCCATGAAATGTCCTGGTGCCCAGTGTAGACTGAGTTGATCTGGCAGCCTAAGTTAGTGAATGAAATACCGTCTTGAAGGAGATTCGAACACATATCCGCTGGGTCGGAGACGAGGGTGCTAAGGGATCCACATTAATATTGATAGTGGGTGTGGTAGCTAAGTGGATATGGAACTGCACTGATAATACCAAGAACACGATCCGATGCGGGTTCGACTCCTGGACTCGTCGCTTGATAAGTCAGGGAAGGATTGGCCACCTATTCCTCTGTGCATCCTTGCCATGGAAATAGTGTGACCCTACCACATCACAGACACATTGCAGGAAAATGATTCGGGACAATTGTTATTTTTCATTAATATCGATCAACAGGCATTGAAATAACGCGAGAAATTTATTCACGTGTTTTCACAAACATACGCAGAAGCACAGAAATAAAGATTAAACGATGGGAAACACTAGACAATAGAACACGTGAAAGGTTTAGGAACACAGTCTAGAACGAAAGCTAGATGAAAGGACACACTAGACCAGTGGTTCTCAATCGGTGGGGAATCCTCCCCCCTCCAGGGGGGAGGGGGGTTTCCGGAGGGGATTTTGGGGGAGGGGAGGGGGGAATTAAGATTATTTCTAGATTGCGTTAATACAAGAACCCGTTTTTCCCTTCATACTTTACGGTTCTGTACGTATCACCCTTCTGAAATTCATTTTATAATGTAAGTAGATATGCAAATCACGTTTTATGTAGATGTCTAGACTTGTTTTAGTATTGCTATTAATTTAGCTTCAATTATTACGTATACTGTGTAGGGCAGGGGGGAATTTTTAGGGAGGAAATACGAAAGTGGGGAGGGGGGGGGAAATGACGTTCTAATAATATGGTGAGGGGGGAATATCGTCCTAAAAATATGGTGAAGGGTGGCACGGGCCAAAAAAGGTTTAGAACCACTGCACTAGACAATAGAACACGTGAAAGGTATAGGAACACAGTCTAGAACGAAGCCTATATTAAAGGACACACTAGATGATATCATAAAGTAAGAGGTATAGGAACATTTCATTTGTGCATTCCGTTTCCTAATAATGGTAGGGTCTCGCTGAAGGAACACGTGCACGTCCACTCAGGTCAAACTCTTTCTTCATGGAGTATTTCATCAACTGGGCTTGTCGCGCAGCATCTTGATCTTTTCGTTCCACGTTATGATATGTTATGTTGTGTCAAGTCATGTTATGTTACCTTATGTTATGTGATGTTATGTCATATTGTGTCATGTTCTGTTATGTTATGTCATTTCATGTTCCGTTACATTATGTTATGTCACATTATGTTATATTATATCGGGCACGTTAGTGAAGTTGAAAGGAGACTGCGCCGATAATGTCGTGAGCGCTGTCGGACTAGAGATCGACGCCTGGGCTAGTCACCTGCTAAGTGAGGTAAAGATTCGCCACCTGTTCGTCCCTGCCCTCAGACCTACAACAGTCACATCACAGACTCATGGCGGGACACTGCTTCCGGACAAACATTTATTTAAATAAAGCACCTAAAATGTGTATCTGTTATGTCGAGCGACGTCACGGCGCACCGGACATCCCCACGCATGCTCAGTCCTCCGATGCAGCAGCCATCCCAAAGTATGTCACTGACGGTTCCTATGAGGAGTTGTTTATGATAGCTCATGCATTAACCTCACTGACGTGCTTGACCAGGCTTTATTCCCGGTACATGTAGTCGAACCAACGTCACAGCCGCGTCAGTATCGCCAGCCGAGCCCGGACTGCGTTGATTATATCCGCCCTGCCCATACCTCTTCCTCTTTGTATTGGGGCGTTATTTGCCAGCTGGTCTGAGCTTTCATTACCTGTTGCTCAAGTGTGCCCTGTTTCCATTCCATACTTGTCTGTCTTGAGTCGCGTCTTTAATTCGAAGTTTGACCTGTGGAAGAGGTGGAATCATTCATGTATTTAGGTAGGTAAATGTAAACAACGATGGGGGAATAGATATAGATGTTAAAATAAGAATGTAAGAGGCAAGATGAGCTTTCATATCAATAGGAAATGTATGGAAGTCAAACAAATTTAGAACTAACACAAAAATTAGAATATTGGATTCTTGCGTTAGGTCGTTACTACTGTATGGATTAGAAAAATAGAGAACAACTGAAACAATTAGTAATAAACTACAAACATTCACTAAGTGATGCCTCGCGAAAAAGAAGAACTAAAATAAATTAAAGACAATCAGCAAAGTGGAGCTTATATAGAGAAATACACAATAGGCATGAACTAAGGAGTGGAGAGCCAACGCTGACACAAGATAGGACATTCATAAAGAAAACCCGAGAATAGTGTAAATACAAAGATCTTTGCTGGAATGCAGACGGCAAAAGAAATAGAGGAGGACATAAAAACACACGGAGACGAGAAGTAGAACTAGAAATGAATAATATGGGATGGACATGGACAGAGCTGCGTGTGATAGCTAAGGATAGAAGTGCTAGGAGTGAGTGGTTGAGGGCCTTATTGAGGGGGTGGAGGATAAATAGTGAAAACAGAAGAGAAGATGACAATATTATAAAAATAGCACTAAGTTTATCATACTAACCTGATTATGTGCGGAAGGATAATATACCGCCAGATATGGCCTCCCATTTGTACAGAAGGACGATATATCATCATACTGAGGTCATAGTGTTACTTGTGTTGTTTCGTGGCATCTTCCGCAATTGCAATGCTCCGTGGATGGAAATTGACATTGTAATACATGTTCATATGATGTCTGGGTATATTATGAGAAGAGGAAAACTAGAGTATGCTGTCACAGCGGACAGGTTGGAGGGGAAGAGAGGCAGAGGGCGGCCACAAGAATAGATGCTGGACAGTATGACATATTCGCAGCACAAGAGATAGGGGGATGTGAACAGATGTGATCACGAACCCACACTGCATGAACTATAAGAAGATTGGCAGTACACGAGACAGAAGGCTGTGGACAGACATGATCGCCAACGCCAGACGACACTGACTATAAGAAGTTTGGCAGTACACGAGACAGAATGCTGTAGACAGGCATGATCACCAACGCCACAAGGCAAGGGCGATAAGAAGATTGGCAGTACACGAGACAGAAGCTTCTGGACAGACATGATCACTGACATGATCACCAACCTCACGAAGCGTGGATTGTAAAAGATACATAGCTTAACAAGTAGGGAGGATCTCCGTGGCCAAGTGGTCAAGCCGAATGCCTTTCGCTCCGTAGGTCTTGAACGAACTCCGAACGAATATTTCCGGAGTCCCGTCTTTCAGTTCACGAATGTAAGTTAGTTAGTTAGTTAGTTATCAGTTGGGGTATCTTCGTTGCACTCCGGACATGTCCATAGGTGCTCAGATCCTCCCCCCCCCCCCCAGCATATGCATCAGCGTCCGGTGGCTAATAGTGCCAGTTCTGTGTTGGTTGACGAGGCGCTTTGTTTTCCCGATGTACCTCTCGCGTCTGGCTGTGCCGATTCTTACTCCCAGGTCTTTCATCCTGGAAAGCGATGTGGAATCACTGGCGTCAAAATCCTCTGTTCTCGCCATATCTTTAAGGGCGTTAATAACATCGGCACGATCCATGGGCTGGCCATCTACAGGGGGTGCAGAGCCAGCCAATTTATCAGCTCGTTCATTTCCCTCGACTCCCGCATGTCCCGGGACGAAGATGAAGGTGACTTTGCGGACAACAGACTTCCGCAGCGACTCAGTCCACTGTCTACGTACAGATCCAGCTTCGACCTTCTGAATAATGCTCATTGAATCACTTAGTACACACACGTTGGTATAATGCTGTGATTCCAGCCATATGAAAGCCTGTGTAACTGCCATCACCTCCATCGTCATGCTGCTCGTGGTCATAGAGTGGGCACCACTGGATTCTTGAACGGTTCGGCCCGCTGAACGGGCTGTAAATGCCCACGCACTTCTCTGCTACTTTACAACAGATCCATCTGTATAGATGAGCACTTCGGGGCTATCTGAGTGATCATAGATGAGCGCGTTAACCTCTGCATTGACAGCGGCAGGGTTCTGCTCTCTGCACCGTCTGTCGAGTGTGATAATCCAGGAGAAGGTACACTTAAAAGCTGGAGGCACCGGCACCCATTCCTTGCCGGGGTTGATACTGGTAAGACTGCAGACCTGTCCGACGACATCTTCCGCCCGACCCATCCATGATTTGCCCCTCTTTAGCCTGTCACCCTTTTCTCTGAATACAGCGTCATGCAGAGGGTGCTGCTCATCTGCACTTATTTTTAAGTATGCACGAGCTCTCCAGATCTTGATCCTGTGTTCCATTGTCGGGAAGTCAAGGAGGTATCTCATTGCTACACAGCTGGTATCTCTCGTGCAGCCCAAAATGATGCGCATGGCTTCGTTTTGTACCTTTTCAAGTCTTCCAATCTGTGTAGGGCTGACAGTGAGGATGGCCAGGGCATACTCGATGCGTGAAAGCACAAGTCCTTGGAACAGAAGTAATAGCAGTCTTTGCTCGATATTGGCAGTCGCCATGACTCTCATTGCTGCCAAGTAAGTTGTATGTAAGTTGTTTTCGGAAACCCCTGGGGATCGCCGCTAGGCTACGGAGTTCATGCTCTGTGCGAATCTTTCTGTCGACCACTGTGTTGACAACGGCCAAGCAATATGGGATGACATCTGCTTCAGTAAATGCACTTTGGGTATATGGTGCCACACCCATATGTCTATAGATCAATCTGCAGCCGGTGTGTGACGTCATCAGTATCACGCGGCCGCAGTTTTGGAGTTTGTTCGCTTTCAACTCAAGCATAGTCCATGCACTTGCTGCTACTGTTAGTGCACTGGACCTATTTTTGGGTGTGGATTAGCTTACCCAGTGTCCTTCGCTTTCAGGCGAACTCAGTTCGATTCCTTACATCCTAAGGCATATCCTGGGAGCTCAGGGCAGTTTTGCGATTTCGAACTCATGACCACCGGGCGGAAGGCGAGCATCCAGTCACTACGCCACAGTGCCTCACACTGTCAATTACTATTAAGGTCAGCATGGCCGCATGAATAAGAATGCGTGTTCTTAAACATCCGGTGTGCTGATGCCGAGGTAAGGGGTTCAACACCTACACCGGACATTTGGGCTAAAATGTTGATTTCTCGTTCTTGGGGACGTAAATTACCTCAGAAATCGGAGTGGGTTCGCATGATGACAAGGGACACTGGTAATAGGGAAAGCTAATCCACATGCAAAATTCAGTCCATCACTACTAGAAGTATTGTGTATGGACTACGCTTGAGTTCAAAGCGAGCGAGTGCAAAGAAAAATACACACTAATGAATATTACATAAAACTACAAGCAATGTTCCATGTCCTTCGCAGGACGTGGCGATCAACCCCATATTGATATTCTAGCCAGTTTTACCTTCAGTAGTTTGAAATTGCTTTTGTTTAAACGACACATCAATGTTAAAGCCCAACTTAATGCCAGTTTAGGCGTTGAACCGCCTACCCCGACATCAGCACAAAGGAAGTTTAAGAGGGAGCGGTAGTATCCTTTCGACCTCGTCGAAGCCCAGCATTACAATATTGATATTAATCAGTGCCCTGCAGACTGCCCTGCTTCAGTTGACCCGTCTAATATTCTTTCTTTCTTTCTTTCTTTCTTTCTTTCTGTTGTCCTTCTCTGCCCTATGATTAGGCGTTGCAGGCTTCTTTGATGATTGGTTTCCGAACTAGGACCTCATTCGGTCACTTGGTCTGTTGCCCTGTGAGCTGTTACCGTGCTGTTGTTTTCTATGTTTGATGGATAATTTCACATTTCTACGTTCTTGCATAATGTCTAGAGCAGTTATATGTGTACACTTAATCCTCTACCGCATCTGCTGGACCTGCTGTACTTATATCCTTAAACGACCACAATAAATACACGAATTCACATATTCAGTTGTTCAATAATGGTTTATATTGATTATATAGATAAACTTTTCTAAATGCACCCTTACAAATTCGTAAAATATCTACGCAACGCGGTCTGCTGCCAAATCGC
>JACEFZ010002819.1:0-12500 GCA_014155875.1 Cepaea nemoralis | reverse complement strand
CTGCCAAATCTCCCACAGCTGTGTTTCAAACGCGGTATGCGGGATTACAAACTGCGTCCGTAACGTCTTCGCCATAGCGCATGTCTTGGCTACAGAGCCTGTCTCGTGGTATCCTCGGCAACTTCGATGCTCAGTGCACGAAAATCTCCATTATAATACTCATTCATTTGATTGTATGCTATGTTTGTTTCAAACCTACGTTTTGTACGGAAAATAACATAAAAATTACAACATAAAATAAAATAAAAAATAAAGAGGGCTGAGTGGTCTCGAGGTATGGTGTCCGGCTCGAGTGCTGGAGGTCCCGGGTTCAAGTCCCGATGAGGGTCGAGATTTTTTTTTTTACGTGGACTACTGATAACAAAATTTCCCCTGGTCTCTGGGTAGTGAGATCGGACGCCCGTGTGTTTTGTTGCGCACGTAAGAAATCCCTTGGCAGTTGAACATCGAAAAAGAGTAGCCTAATGGCACTCATCATCATCAAGTGCCGTGCCGGCTGGCGTAGGCGTTCATGGCTCTCCACAGATCTCGGTCTTTGGTGTTCTGGATCAACTCTGCTGATGATATTCCTCCATGCCACCGTCTCAGTCCGTCCAGCATCATTTCTCTTGGTCTGCCTCTGCCTCTCTTCCCCTCGATCTTTCCAGTTGTCACGATGTTCTCCAATGCCTCTCTTCTCATCACATGACCAAAGAAAGATGTTTGTCTCTTTCTTATTGTTGTATATAGTGTTCTAGTTTCATTAGCCTCTTTCAGGCAATCGTTGTTAGTTACTCTGGCAGTCCAAGGAATTCGCAACATTCGTCTTAAAAACCACATCTCTGTTGCTTCTAAGTTCTTCCTAATTTGTTCATTTACATTCCAAGATTCGCTGCCATACAGCAAAACTGGTTCTATATAGCATTTTAGCACTCTCTTTCTTACATTCATTGATAGCGACTTATTGCATAAGATACTCTTCATTTTCTGAAATGCTGTCTTTGCCTGCCCTATTCTGCTCTTAATCTCTTTTGTACATCTTCCATCTGATGTTATAAGTGCCCCTAGGTATTTAAAATTATCCACTTGGTTGAGAATTTCCCCTTCTATTTCTATGTCACATTTTGGCGTCCCCATTTTCTTTGATATCACCATTGTTACTGTTTTCTTGATATTCAAGGACAGTCCTTTCTGTGCACTCTCTGTTACTACACTGTCCAACAATTGTTGTAGGTCTGTTGCATTATCCGCTACCAATACTGTGTCATCTGCATAGCGTATATTGTTTATATTATATCCTCCGATTAGTATTCCTGGCTTCTCTTTGATCTCTCTCATTATTACTTCGCTATACAGGGAGAAGAGATCGGGTGACAAGACACACCCCTGTCGTACTCCTAGCTTTATCTGTTCGTAACTACCCTCTTTATTTCCCATTTTAATTGCTGCTACTTGGTTCCAGTATATATTCTTTATTATTCTTAAATCTTTCCCATCAATGTTGATATCTTCCAACATTTTAATCAGCTCATCATGTTTTACTTTATCAAATGCCTTAGTATAATCTATGAAGCATAAATATATGTCTCTTTGTTTCTCTATTGATCTTTCTATTAGTGTTCGTAATATATATATTGCATTGTTTGTACCCTTTCCTTCCATAAAACCATACTGTTCTTCACTAATTTCCATTTTTATTTTCTTTCTTGTTCTTCTCATTATAATTCTGAGTAGAAGCTTAGTGACATGGTTTATGAGGTTAATTGTACGAAAATCTTCACAATCAATTGCTCCTGGTCTTTTTGGTATAGCTATAAATACAGATTTCAGCATATCACTGGGTAAATATCCACTACTGTAAATATCATTCAACATTTTGGTTAATATATCTACTCCAAATTCTCCCAACACTTCTAATTCTTCTATTGTGATTTCATCTGGCCCAGCTGTTTTTCCTTTCTTCATATGTTTCATAGCATCAGCGACTTCTTCTTTTAGAATAGGTGGGCCTTCTAAGTTACTTTCTTCTGTTAATTCTTCCCTTTCTCCATTATATAATTCTCTTATATACTCATTCCACCTCTTCATTATAGCACCTTCCTCCAATAAAGTCTGTCCTGTTTTTGATTTCAAACACCCTGTATTTATTCTTATTTTTCTTCCTGTGAGCTCGCTGATTTGTCTGTACATACTTTTTTGATCTTTAATGGAATTTAATTCAATTTTTCTGCATTGCTCATTTAACCAACTTTCTTTTGCCTTCACACATTTATCTCTTATTTCTTTATTTATCTTAGCATACTCTTGTTTGTCATTTTTATTCTGTTTCCTTTTGTCCATCAACCTTAAGATTTCTTCATTCATCCATTTTTTCTTAGCTTTTTGGCTTCTCTCCGGTAATATTTCTTTGCTAGTTTGATGAATGGAGTCCCTTAACATTTCCCATTGTTCATCTATACTCTGTATTTTAGCTATTGCATTGTACCTATTTTTCACAGTCACTCTGTATTGTTCTTGAATTTCTTTATCTACTTTCAGAACCTCTTTATTAAGTCTCAAGTTTTTAACCATTTTTTCCCCTCTCTTTAATCTTACTTTTATTTGTCCACATAGTGGTACATGATCACTGTTACCGTCAGCACCAGGCATTGTCTTTACATTAATTAATGCATTTCTAAATCTTTTATTAATAAGTATGTAGTCAATTTGGTTGCGTATTTTCATATCAGGGCTTTTCCATGTGTATAGTCGTCTTTTATGGTGTTTAAACCATGTGTTTCCAATTATCATATCATTAATATTTGCCCATTCTATTAGTTTCTCTCCTCTTTCATTTCTTGTACCTAAACCGTAATTCCCCACTATATCCTCTATTTTTCCCTTTCCTACTTTTGCATTAAAATCCCCCAGTATTATTTTTATTTCTTGTGATCCAATTTGGGCTATTGCCATTTCAACTTCATCGTAAAAGTTTTGTATATCTTCATCACTACTGTTTGTTGTTGGTGCATATACTTGTATAATATTTATATCTATTGGTTTGCCTTTGATTTTGACCATTATAACTCTATCTGAAATGCACCAGTATCCAGTCATAGATTTGGCTGTATTTTCATCAAATATTATTCCTACACCTTTTTCATGTGTGTCCCCTCCAGAATAAATTATTGTGTGTTTGTCGGTTATAATTTTGCCAGATCCCTTCCATCTCATCTCACTTATGCCTAGTATATTCATTTTCATGTTTTCCATTTCTCTTAGAACATTGTTTAACTTTCCTAGCTCATTTAATGTCCTAACATTCCACGTTCCTACTCTAAATTTATTTAGTTTAGTTATTGTTTTAGTTTTGCCATCAGTAGCTGGATGACGGTCTGGTGTCACCTGTGGCTCATGACTGTCCCTACCGGACGAGGATGTCCTAAGACAGCCATTAACGTCGTTCACTATTTCTGAAATGTGTGTCGCCATGAAATCTTGGTAAGATAATGTGGTGGTTTCCCCTTACCTTCCACATTCACACGGTGGTCTTTTAACTCTGCCTTTGACAGCCATTTCCGACTGTCAGGACAAGGGAGTGCCCTGCTCTGCTCAGCTGCAGAGTTGTCCACTTATTCCGGTGGATACTCGGTCCCCAGAGCTGTGTTAGCCACACCGTGGTGTGTTTCCATCCTCTACCGCGGGGAGGTGCAGTTGGGATTTTCCCTTCTTAAAGTTATGGTCTATTACCAAAACTCTCCAGTACTTTTTAGAGGACTAATGGCACTGCCCGGGCAAAATGTCCGGTTAAAAATCTACACAGAGAATTTCAAGATCCTCGCCGGTGCTACGGAGTTTGTGCACTGAGATGTTATTCTCGGGACTCAGGCTTGAGTTACCAGTAGAACGGAGCACTTATGGGTTACACCCGTGTGCCCTGATGTTGATCCGTCGGCTAAACTAAAACTCAACTGAACTCCCATTGATCTGTCCGGTGTCACGATATTCTCCAAAGCCTCTATTATCATTACATAACCAAATAAAGTTGTTTGTCTCTTATTTATAGTTGTATATATTGTTCTAGTTTCATTAACCCCTTTCAGGCAGTCGTTGTTAGCTACACTGTCAGTTCAAGGAATTCGCAACATTCGTCTCAGGAACCACATCTCTGTTGCTTCCAAGTTCTTCCTAATTTGTTCATTTACATTCCAAGATCCACTGGCGTACAGCAAAACAGGCTCTATAAAGCACTTCAACACTATCTTTCTGGCATTCAGTTATAGTCGCTTATTGCATAAGATACTTCTCATTTTCTGGAATTCACCTTTTGCTTGCCTAATCCCGCTCTTAAATGCTACATTGATGATGATGATTGGTTGATGATTGGTGATGATGATTTATTATGATTATTGAAGATGATAATGATGATTGATGATACAGATGATTGATGATGATGATTGATAATAAAGAATGATGATGATTGATGATGATGATTCATGATGATGATTAATGATTGGTGATGATTAGATACTTCAATCTCTGATTCATCCCTAAATGTGCATTTATTACGCAAAGAAACTTCTGGGCGTATTCTGTATGGATGTGTTCTGTAAGATTGTCTTCTGTAAGATTATATTCTGAAGGAATGTTTTATGTGAGATTGTGTTCTGTGAGATTGTGTTCTGTGTTCTGTAAGATTGTGTTCTGTAAGATTGTGTTCTGTAAGATTGTGTTCTGTAAAATTGTGTTCTGTAAGTTTGTGTTCTGTAAGATTGTACTCTGCAGGATTTTGTTCTGTAGGATTGTGTTCTGTAAGATTGTTCTGTAAGATTGTGTTCAGTAAGATTGTGTTATGTAGGATTGTGTTCCGCAGGTTTGTATTCTGTAGAATTGTGTTCTGCATCATCATGTTATGCAGGATTATGTTCTGCAGGATTATCTTCCGTACACAAGTCTAAGAACACAAAATGATCGCTTCTCGGCTTATTGGCTAAGATCAAGGTGTAGATACATCTAGTCTAGGCCGCTAACAGGGGAGGTCATCCAAATGACACACATGGACTTGGAACTTAGTGGGGCGGTTCTTGCCCCTGGGAAACCAGCAAGCGACCTCGCTTACCGACACGGCACATAATGATGATGATGATGATGATGGCCATTTGAATTACCGTTCCATTTCAAACTGCACCAAACCGATAGAACATAGAAACTATATTTGTATATGGATGTGAAACGTGGACAATGAGCAGACAAGCTGAGAAACATCTAATGGCTGTGGAAATGTGGTTTCTGGGAAACATGCAAAGAATACCATGGGCAGAGAGAAAAAAGCAATGATCAAGTCCCACAAGAAGCAGATGAAAACAGTAAGCGGATTAGAGAAATTAGACGTGGACATTCAACATTTTTGGCTACGTTATGAGAAGAAATAAACTAGAGAACTAGGTAACAACTGAAAGATTGAGTGGGAAAAGAACAAGGGGAAGGCAGAGAAGTAAATATCTGGATGGCTTGACCACGTGGTATGGTCGAGACAAGAACACAGAGCTGATCCACGACTCTGGTGATCGTGTGAGAGTGTGAAACATGACTGCCCTCGCTTATCGGCGTGGCACATGATGATGATGATGATGATGATGATGGCAAAATGAATTAACAGTAAATTTCAAACAGTGCCAAACCGATTTCAAACTTCTTTTTGTTAAGAAAAAAAAAAAAAGGGGGGGGGGGGGGGGGGGGGGATCCTTGTTCATCTTAAGAATTCGCATGACAAGATTAGCATTAACGAAGAGATCGCAAAACGAAGAAGACCACGAAACCATATTTGCTGCATATATTATTTTGGATAACTGACGATCATATTTGTTTTATTTTTCAGATACGGGCGCCAGGATGTGTCCCAGCGTCACTACAGAAGCCCCACCACGAACTACACCCGTTGTCTGCGCAACTCCTAAGGGAAACAATTCCGCTTATACGATAAAACACAACAAACTTGTAGCAGTGATTATCACCCTTTATGTTATATTCATACACGAAAAAGCGTTATTTTAATGTATTCTACATGAAGAAATGAGACAAATGCTTTAAGCCAGAAGTGTGGAACCTTCTTTTCTGCCAAGGGTAATTTTTATATGTATAGCATCATTCGCGGGCCATACAAGATTATCAGCTTGCTTAGAAGTTTTTTTTTCTTTTTCATATCGTATTTACAGGACATCGCTGTCAACACCAACATTTTACTGCTGTTGTTGATGTAATGGCAAGTTTACGTTCAGTAGTTTGTCATTGCTTTCTGAACAACCGGCTCCCATACCAACACGCTAATATCCAGCGCGACGAGGTCTGCTGCCAAATCGGTCGCAGCTGTGTTTCGAGCTCGGATAAGCGGGCTCACGAATCGCGTCCGTAAGCCCTTAGCCACCTTAGCCACGGAGTTCGGCTCTGAGAGTTATCCTGCTATATTTGGGCATACATTTAATTTATATAACCCACCGCCATGGGTTGCAGTTATTAAGCCTTTTTGAAGCACAATGTAACAAACTATCATCTGTCAAGACGGCAAGGTGACAATGATGATGATGATGATGATGATGATGATGATGATGATGATGATGATGATGGTGATGATGATGATGATGATGATGATGATGTGTGCGTGCGTGCATGCATGCATGTGTGTGTGCGCGCTAGCGTGTGTGTGTTTGTATGTGTGTGTGTGTGTACACAACGATATATAAGCACACTTGCTTTGTGACATCTGATTTCGATTTCTCTGTCTATTCTGTCATCCTCAATCTGACAGAGTAGCAGCACAAATTAGAGAAACTAAAGCGCAATTGTTCACATTCTATGGGCATAGAAAATTGTCCTTTAAGGTTTACTTTTCATCAATAGGCAGAGCATTGATATGTGTGTATATACAAATATACAAAATGTATGTACAAATTGTGTTGATTAATCCCAACATGGCGTGGGTCACATACAGAGACACATACGTCTGGTAAAGATATACTGAAGTTCAAAGTGCTGGAAAAACCTTTACGTCGAAGACAGAGAACTATACTAAGCCAATCCTGATGTGTGAAAGCCAATCATGGACAATTATCAGACAAGTGATCAATTTTGTATCAGCTGTGGATTTATAGAAGAATGATGAGAACATCGTGGACATATAGAAAGAGCAATGAAGATATCTTGACAGAAGTTAACTTACAAAGAGAACTGGTTACTTGCATCAGACGAGCACAGTCCACACTCTTTAAGCATGCCATGAGAAGAGGAAAGTTTGAGTATGTCGTCACAATGGGGAGGCTGGATGGGGATGAGAGGCAGTGGAAGGCCAAGAGAGGAGACGCTGGACAGTTTGAAGTCATGACATGGAGGAACATCGGTATCAGAACTGATCGGAAGAACAAGAGACAGAAGGCTGTGGACATGCATGATCACCAACGCCTTGTTGCATGGACTACAAGAAGACTGACAGTACACGAGACAGGAGGTTGTTGACAGACATGATCACCAACGCCAAGCGGCATGGACTATAAGAAGGAAGTCAATTTTACATGTGGGTGAACAACATCAAGATATGGACGAGAAGACAATAGTAATATGGATGGACAACATCAAGATGTGGACTGGAACAAATCTGGAGTGCCAGATGAACGCGCAAACCAGAGGGTGGCGGAGACTCACTGCATCAGATTTTCGCTGCGGAGATGGCACCTTCATGATGTTGATGAAATACAACATGATATTAGAGAGACATTGTCACTAACTTATGCTTTAGACACGGACGTATCTACATTTATAAATTATGCTTTCAGTGAGGTTGCCCCCCCCCCCAGTGCATATTTCTACTAGATATATGATAACGTTTAACTTGATTATTTCATTATAAATAGAATTGCTTTGCACTGTTTCGACCAGCCTGTGTCTCCGTACATCTGATGTGAACAAGCATTTTGTTAGCATTTCATTTGCTTTCCATAGCATTTGACTGTCCCAAACCTACCTACAGGACAGCAGGTTTGGGTTTCTCTTGTCTGGTCCCTATCACTTGACCTGTCCGACCAGGGAGACCCTACCATTAGTCACGCCACCGTCGGTATATCTCTTATGGGTCATTGGAACACGCCCCTACCACTTCCAGTTGGGGTCACAGTCTTGGGGATCTGTTATTTGTTATTGCTTGTTAATATGTGATTGTCTGTTCTGTGGCGAAGGGGTTATGAACATATTTCGTGATCCCGCATACCCGCGTTCGAAACACAGCTGCTCGCGATTTGGCAGCAGACCGCGTTGCCTTGATTTTTTACGAAATGGTATGGGTGCCGGTCGTTCAGAAAGCAATGGCAAACTACTGAACGTAAACTTTCCAAGAGAGCACAACAGCAAAACATGCTGGTGTTGACTGCAACGTCCTGTAAAGGATATGCAACTAACATTTTAATAATTGCTTGGAAAAACGGGGGTGATAAGTTGCCTCTCATGTAATTTAGTTACCTTTATTCTTGTAAGTATGCCTGGCTGTGTGTTAGATCGTGGAATCGCTTAGATTCCATGAGGTCCGCCTCTGGTTTGTCAAGGCCTAGTTCGTTTCACGGTCTTGACTATATTTTTTAAAATAAAAAGCAGCCGTGATAAACTTCCCTCCCTCCCTCCCTCCTCTCCCTCCCTCCCCTCCCCCGGGATCTCGTGTAGAGTATCGAACGCGTGACTTCCAAAGATAACGGCGAATAACTCAGGAGATCCATCTACCCAGACCGCACTTGAACCATCCTTGGGGTTGCTGGAATTCGAAAGAAGCACTCCTCTGCCCACACTTAATTTCAAAATGATAAAACCTTCCAACAGTAATATGTATAGCATGTGTGGTTCTGGTATATGCACATTTTTGGATCCTCGCCGGGGATCACGGGGTTGGTGCACTGTCCCGAGATTCTCCTCGTGTGATCTATGGGAGGAGACTGAGTACTTGTGGAGATAGCTGTGTCCAGTCAAAGAGACCCTTCACCATAACCCTCAGAAATATTGTTGGTGAATTATTGAAGACCGTGTGGAAATTGTTAAGTATGGTAAAGATTAACTGCTGACGCTCGTACAGACTGTTAAATTTGTGTAAGACTAGCAGTTAACTCTTACTGACCAAATTTTAATTTGTTATACAGACCAAATGTTAACTTTTATACAAACTGTTAACTTGTATACAGACCAGCCGTTAACTTTTATAGGGACTAACTGTTAACTTGTATACGGACCAGTTGTTTACTTGTATAGAGAACTAGCTGACCCGGCCCGGCTTCGCCCAGTCCTTGGTGGGGAGCATCTCATTTAATTCATATAAGTAGTCATATAAGTTCCCGTTCCCGTTACCGACTGTCTGTCTGTCTGTCTGTCTGTCTGTCTGTCTGTCTGACCCGGCCCGGCATCGCCCAGTCCTTGGTGGGGAGCATCTCATTTAATTCATATAAGTAGTCATATAAGTTCCCGTTCCCGTTACCGACTATCTGTCTGTCTGTCTGTCTGTCTGTCTGTCTGTCTGTCTGTCTGTCTGACCCGGCCCGGCTTCGCCCAGTCCTTGGTGGGGAGCATCTCATTTAATTCATATAAGTAGTCATATAAGTTCCCGTTCCCGTTACCGACTATCTGTCTGTCTGTCTGTCTGTCTGTCTGTCTGTCTGTCTGTCTGTCTGTCTGACCCGGCCCGGCATCGCCCAGCTCCTGGTGTGGAGCATCTCATTTAATTCATATAAGTAGTCATATAAGCTCACGTTCCCGTTCCCGACTATCTATCTGTCTGTCTGTCTGTCTATCTGTCTGTCTATCTGTCTGATCCGGCCCGGCTTCGCCCAGCCCCTGATGGGGAGCATCTCATTTAATTCATATGAGTAGTCATATAAGTTCCCGTTCCCGACTGTCTGTCTGTCTGTCTGTCTGTCTGTCTGTCTGTCTAATCATTTATTGGTTGCAGTTAGAACAACCTTAGATAAACGAAGACCAACTTACAAAAAGCATTAGAAAGAGCACTTGAAAGATCTTTACATCTTCCCCAACAATTAACTTGGGTAAATGGAGCAGCGGCAGCAGCAGCAGAAGAAGAAGAAAAAGGAGGAGTAGGAGCTGGGAGGAGGAAGATGGAGGAGGAGGGAGGAGGAGGAGAAAGAGAGAAGAGGAGGATGGAGGAGGGAGAGGGAGGAGGGGGAGGAGAAGAGGAAGAGGGTAGGAGGTGGAGGAGGGGAGAGGAGGAGGAGGAGGAATATAACGCATATGCCTGTAGATTTAATAATGGCTGAAGTTGTTCCATGTCTTCTTAGAGTTGGCGACAGTGTAAAGAAATATAAAATCTTCAAACTTGATAGAGATAAGGTAACTATTATTTATTCATTCTTTAAGCAAAAAAAGATGAGTTACAATGTTATGCATTATGCATTATTTTTATGAAAACTTTGAAAATGCCTTAAAGATTGTATCATTATTTATTATAACTCATATGCCGGTATATAACTATGGACAAAGAGTTTATAAATCTTTGAAAACGATGCCACAATATGACTATAAGTTATACAGAAAAGTTATGCCCCTTGAAATAACTTTTACAGAGTTAAGTCCCCTGAGATATATGAAATTATAATGAAAAATGAAAAATGAAATAATATTGGGTAAGCAGCCGATTTCACACTAAAAAAATATGACAGTGGGCTGCGCTGGAATGAAAGGAAGACGTGTAGAAAATTTCATCTCAATCGGATGGGCCGTTCGCGAGCGCATAAAGGACATAGGGACATACAGACAGACAGACGGAGATCGCCTTTTATATATAAGATAACGTGTAACTCTTATACGGACTAGCTGTTAACTGTTATACGGACTAAATGTTAACTTGTATACGGACCCGCTATTTACTTTTATACGGAAAGCGCTGTTAGCTTTTATACATTTTGTGGAATTATTTTATATATGAGTGCGCCAGAAAAAAAAAAAGCATGTTGCAAACGTCACAGGGAAAACTGATCAAAATGGCGCATAAATGGTTGTCTTTTGAGGAATGGAAAACCATTTTCAAATTGCATTTCAAATTTGAGAACGTTATTCAAGTTCAGTGTGAATGAAAACGTAAGTTCGCAACAGAACCCCCAACACGCCTTACCATTTCCAGGATTGTACATACATTTGAAAACCATGGTACCGTGTGTAATGTTAATAAGGGAAATTCCGTGAGGCTTCGAACATCCAGAAATCTTGCTTCCTCAGCTATAGTCTTGGAACATTTTACACAGTCACCGTAGAAATCTACCACACAATGTGCTCGTGAGACAGAAGTTAGTAGAACGAGCATACGGTGCATTCTTAAAGCAGCTAAGTGGAAATTTTACATCCCAAGATTAATGCATGCAATGAACGAGGATGATCCTGATCGCAGACTTCAGTATTGTGAGAGGTTTCAAAACATGGTGCGTGAGGATGAGGAGTTTGTGAAAAAAAATGTGTGGTCTGATGAAGCACAATTTAAACTTAATGCAACAGTGATTCGTCATAGTTGTGTTTATTGGGCACCAAATAATACACGCGTTCATGTGGGAAAAGCTGTGAATTTACCGGATATCAGTGTCTGGTGTGGATTGTTATCAAGGGGTTTAGTGGGTCCATTCCTCTGTGAAGGATCTGTTACTGGTCAATCGTACCTTGAAAAATTAGACACATTAATTTTACCTGCCATAAATGCACTTTATAATAATGAAGGATATTTCTTACAACAAGACGAGGAACCTCCACACTATCATAAAGACGTGCATGCCTACCTGGATGACCGTTTGCCAGGACACTGGATATGACGAAGAGGTGCAGGTGAGTTTGCAGCACATTCTCCCGTTAAAACCCCTCGACTTTTAGCTATGGGGTATCTAAAGGATGTTGTGTATAGCAGAAAACCGGCCACTATTGCAGCTTCTTCAGCAAGAAATTGTACCCTCATGCGTAGATGTCACACTGGACACTTTGAATAACGTATTGCGAGCAGCAGCAGTTCGCAGCACTAATAAATGTATGGAGGCTAATGGGAAGCGCTTTGAGCACCTCTAGTAACTGTATAAATAAATAGTAACTTGTATTCATATTTTCGTGTGCAAATAAACGTAGTATCAACATGTTTGTACAGATTGTTATTTTAATAACATCATGCAACACATTACTATGGTAATTGTTCACAGATCGAAACTGCTATTACATGTAAACTGATGGGCGATTACTGTGTATTTTTTTTTTAATTATTTTCTGGCGCACTGGGTATATTTAGCCGGCTCCAGTGGCCGAGGGGTTAGCAGCTTTCTCCGCTAACCCCGAATACTCTCGTCACGTGACGCGACGAGAATTAGCAGTGGTTCGAATTGCAAAAGTGACTTATGAGAGTATGAAGCCGGTGGCTCAGAAAGTCGTGGCGTGCTGATAAGCGTAATCTAGCCTAGGAATCAACATACAGCTGAAAGATGCTGGTGTTGACCGCAATATCCTGAAACAGGATGGAAAGGCGGGGGGAAAAATTT
>JACEFZ010002818.1:0-52500 GCA_014155875.1 Cepaea nemoralis | reverse complement strand
TCTGCCTGCATCGCATTGATGTTGGACAACAAGATGTCTTCATCCGACATACAGGACTTCACGCTGGAGTTCACAGCCAGCGAACACAAGCAAGCAAGCAAGCATTTAATCAGCTTATTAACGGCAACATCTAAAGACTGCAACAGATGAAGTTATTTTGTGCTGCATGGGATTATAGCCAGATTAATTTTGAAAATTAACTTATCTGATAGAAGGCATACAATGACACTGAAATGAGTCAAGCTCCAACATGGAAGATGTCCTTGAAGACCGCCTGGACGTGTTGCCAAAAACACATTCTAATCTGTCTATACTTTAGCATGAACACAGATGTATACATCTTTATAAAATTGTATTTCTATTGCTAGAGTAACTCTCTTGAACATTACGGAAGACAGCAACTTTCCTTTATTTGTGGCGAGGGGTTACGGATGCAGTTCGTAATCCCGCATACCCACTTTCAAAACACAGCTGCGGGAGATTTTGGCAGCAGATCGCCTTGCGTTGATTTTTTTATGAAATGGTATGGGTGCCGGTCGTTCAGGAAGCAATGACAAACTAGTGAACGTAGACTTGCCAAGAGATCACAACAGCAAAAAATGCTGGTGTTGACTGCAACGTCCTGTAAAGGATATGCAATTAACCTAACACAACAGTGAAGTGAGACTTCTTGTGTCCAATTGTATGCATAGACATAGTCTTTGGTCTTGCCATAGAACATACCAAAAGTCAGTGCCACAAGTTTGATCAGCATTTCAAGTGTACAATGTCACAGTTGATGTTCTTTTGTTAATTTGGTTACAAACTTTTTGAACCCCAGTTTATCGCATCATGTTTATCTGGAAGATGCTGCACAATAGCTCTTCTTCAACGAACTGAAAGACCATATTGCTTCACAAGATGAACTGCTCATCCACATGAAGCTTTAAATGCTGTTGCGCATGTATGGGGGTTTTTAAGTTCCAGAGCTTTAAGATATTGCATGAAATACTGACGCCTTGTGCCTTCTATCCACAAGTCACTTCAGTAATGTTTTCTCTAAGTTTGGAAGATCTGGTGGTCATATATGATTTCCTTTTTTTTTCTAACTAATACTTACAGCATCTGTCACAAAAATAAGTCTTATGTTGCACCCTTTAATGGAAAAATGTAGATTTGCTGCCTTTAGGTTATGTACAGCTACTGATAACTTTTCTCCTGCAGTTTACCATTATTTTGGACTTCATATGTAGGGCTCAGAATAATAAAATGAGAAACTTTTCAACCAGTCTTAACAGATTGAAGATCTAGAGTATGAAATGTATTGTGCAACAATGTCTGACAACATAAGAAGGTGCATCACGTATTCATATGTGTGCCATTTCCACTGTCAAATTGTAAGAACAGCTTTACAGGCTCTACTGTGTAAAGCATGTGCTAAATAAAAAAATGATGTATTATTTACATCTCATGTATTTTACACAACATTTTAGCAAGTAGACCATATTTGTTTTATAATGTTTTATATAAAGCACAGCTATATGCAATGATATAGATTCAGCTCTTTGTCTTGAATAAAATCATGAATCTTTCATTACCAACCAGATGTCATCATACTGACCATCAGGATTCCACTGTCAAATGTTGATGATCAACCTCCTGTATTTACCAACAAACCAAAACCATTCTATGCCACGGTGACTCCAACTGCTGGTCCGGGTACTGTGGTATATACTGTAACAGTTGTCGATGCAGATTCCAATGCTGATTTAGTTTTTGGCATAGACCAAGGTAAGTGCAGACATGCATATTACATTTTGTTTCTCATCATCTGGTGATTTAAGTCCCTGGCTTGGAAGAAGTTAAAGCCATCGTTCATTGTGCAAAGGTAAAAGCAATATATCACTACGGGTGCATGGTAACTCTGCTGTTTTTACAGAGCCCCAAGTAAGGCTTCTGCCATATGCCATTACCATACACCATGAATAATACATGAAATGTCTAAGCCAAACTGACAGATTTACTGAATTCCTAGAGATGCAGTGACTAGAAGCCACAGAGTGGCAAAGTCTTTGGCATTCATCAGCCTGCTTCAAAAGTATGGGTAAATGATGTCCCTTGAATGCATGTCCTACTTACTAAATGGTAAAATGTTCTGAATATCCATCAAAAGCATTGTCTGTTAAATGACATATTGTTGTTATAAGAAAAAAATCATGCTCCACATGCATATTACTCACAATTAGAAAGACCCTGACTTCAAAATTCTTGCATTGAACCTTTAGAAGTATTTTTATGACAAAGCATGTCTCACTAACCACTAAATGGAAAGTTGCCATTCTTGCAATTTTGAGGAATATGTCCAAAGTGAGACCATTATCATCATGCAGTGCCATCTAGGTTAGGCATTCATTCATCGCCACAGATCTCTGTCAATGGTGTTCTTAATCTGATATTGATAAGATCACCTTTCATACTTTCAAAGGGAAATGTGCTGCAATGCATATATTTATATGGTTGGTATGTGTCCTGAAATATGTCTTCATGAAGACAAAAGCAGAAATCACTTACCATAATACTTATCCTGGAAACTATACTAAAGAACTGAGGACATCTTGTGAGGAAGTCATCAAAGTCACAATGAATATACAGACTGCGACCTAATGATTTTTAAAGGCACAGCAAGTGATGATTGAGAGACCCATTCATTCATTCATTCATTCATTCATTCATTCATTCATTCATTCAATAGCATGTCCTTTGCAGAACCTCGCTACCATAATAACCTTCCGGAAAATTTCTCTATCCTAAGCAAGATGTTACGCGGCCGGTACACCCATCTGGAGATCAAATGCCACATCCTGCACCCATTTTCTCTTTGGCCTTTGTCTTCTTCTCTTCCAGGGCATATACTCCTTCATTATTGTTCTCTCCAAACTTTCATGACGTTTCAAGTGACCAAAATATTTAATTTTTGTTCGTTTTATCGTCTTTAGTAGCCACCCTTCTTCAAAATTCAGATCTTGTCATACGGATGCATTAGTTCTTTTCTGTATCCAAGATATTCTTAGAACCCACATATGACATTTATATTCAAAGACATTTATGCTCTGTTCAGCTTGTTTAGTAAATGTACAGGTCTCACAAGTGTATGTTGCAATGGGAAAGATGCAAACTCTTACAAATCTAATTTTTGTAGGTCTGTTTGTTCCACGCCAAAATGTATTCAGTTGTTTTAGTTTTTTTAAGAGCAATAGATAATCATAATTTAATTTCTTTTACTGTATCACCATTGTTGGTAATTAATGACCCAAGATATTAACATTTTTCACCACCTCCAGTTTTTCCTCATTAACATATATTTCTATTGGGAAGCCCAGTAGATGGAAATAAAACTAAGCAGCTAAGTGCAGAATGTGACAATTTCTTTTATATCCCCAGAAACAGAGCAATGTGTTAAAAGAGAAAGTAAAGGACCCTTTTTCTTGCCATTAGGCATATTGGGTATATGGGGCTAGACAAATTGTCACACCAGCCATGTCTACTTCCCAGAAAATTTTCTGGTACCAATTTTTAGACTGGGTGACCTGAAAGCCTTGACCAATGAAAAATAATCCATGCTTCAAAGAGGATTCAAACACATAATCATTGGGCTGACAGGCAAGCATGCTCGCCACTTATTATCACTGTAGGGCATAAAGATCTCTGCTGGGATCTCAGTGATGCCTGAATAAAATACAAGACAAAGAAATTCCCCAAGATACTCACACCAAGAAGTGGCTCTGAAAGTTATTAGGAAGTAGGCTGAATACAGTATCACAAGCAGTAGGAATTAAGGAAGATAGCTGAATAACAATAGATTCAAATGAAGTAACCAGTCAGATAGTTATCCCGGGACCTTTCTACTACTTGCAGGAATTCAAGTGAGCATCCACCTAGTGTTACATGTTTTATGTAGTTTTGTTTTTCGTATATTGTACGCAAAACGTGTACACATACACTGAGAAAAACAAACTGTTAGTTAACTGCACAATATTGGTTACTTATTTCAAATGCTTCTACAGCTCTTTCATGATTTCCTTTCAACACAGAAATGATATACTAGTTTGATCGTATGATAATGATTATTTCTGTTACAATAAAATACTTCCATTTCCTGGTACCCATTTAAGGTTTTTCTCTATCCCTTGCGAGTTCTCCGGCCTCACTCACTCACATGCCCAAGGTGTCTGCAGATCTCTGTGTCAACCTATGCCTCTTCTTCTAGGAATCCTGTCTTCCATCATTGTTCTTTCCAAGCCTCTGTGATGTTTAATATGGTCAGGGGTATTTCATCATGGCTTATAACAACATGGATCCTGGGTTGGCCCAGCCTTGCAACAGAACACTTTCTGTGACAGCAATAACTTCACCCATCGTGTGAATGTAGGATAGAAAATGAGAGCCTAGCAGCATATTCACAATATGCCATGTTGGCATGGAAACTGGATTCTTCCTATTCTGTGTGTGGCGTAACTGTTGAATTATGTGTTTGCAGTGACATTACTTTGAATTATTTCTACATTCAACCCCAAAAATGCCTTATACAAGATACTTGTATTTCTATACACTTTGTTTTTATATTAAGCAAGCAAATCAATAAATATATCAGTGAATATAGGCCCTAAGTACTCAGAGGCTAGGCCAGGCAAACATATAATATAGGCCCTAAGTACTCAGAGGTTAGGCCAGGCAAACATATAATATAGGCCCTAAGTACTCAGAGGTTAGGCCAGGCAAACATATAATATAGGCCCTAAGAACTCAGAGGTTAGGCCAGGCAAACATATAATATAGGCCCTAAGTACTCAGAGGTTAGGCTAGGCAAACATATAATCAGACTGCAATTAGTACCATTAGTATTGGGACTCTTCGCTGACTTTTGAAGATAAGTACAAACCATTTATGGCAGGGGTGGGCAAACTTTTCGTGCGGAGGGCCGCATTGACAAATGTAAAGCTATTGGCGGGCCGCATATATATAATTAGTTGATAATGAAGTAAGCCAATATCAGCCTATTAAAAGGGGTGTGGGACAGGGATGTGTAATGTCTCCAGATCTGTTTTCCTAGTACAGTGAAAGTATTTTCAGAAATATTGAAGATATGGAAGGAATCAACATTGGGGGACAATGCATCAATAACATTAGATATGCAGATGATACAGTCTTGATTGCAGACAATGAATAGGACCTGCAAAATTTAGTAGATGCGATTGTTACACACAGTGAACAACTAGGGTTAGAATTAAATTGTAAAAAGACACAGATTATGGTCGTCACTAGGAAGGACGAAATACCACAATGTAATATACAAGTAAATGAGAATATTCTTCAACAAGTGAGCAGGTACAATTATCTCGGAACAGTAATAACATCTGATGGGAGATGCCTTGAAGAGATTAGAACAAGAATCGCCATGGCAAAAGTAGCCTTTAGCAAGATGAAAAACATATTGACCAATAAAAAGATGTCAATTGAAACGAGAAAAAGAGTGTTTAGATGCTACATTGAACCTGTACTTTTATATGAATGTGAAGCGTGGACAATGAGCAGTCAGGCTGAAAAACATCTGATGGCTGTAGAGATGTGGTTTCTGAGGAAAATGCAAAGAATACCATGGACAGCCAGAAAGACCAATGAACAAGTCCTTCAAGAAACAAATGAAGATCGTAAATTGATTAGAGAAATTAGACGTAGACAGTCAAAATTTTTTGGGCATGTTATGAGAAGAAATGGATTGGAGAATTTGGTGACAACTGTAAGATCGAGGGGAACAGACCAAGGGGAAGACCTAGAAGCAAGTACCTGGATGGCTTGGCCTTGTGGCATGGTCGAGACAGAAACACGGAGTTGATCCACGACTCTGGTGATCGAGTGAGATGGCAGAACATGACCGCCCACGCTTACCGGCATGGCACATGATGGATGGATATATATATATATATATATATATATATATATATATATATATATATATATATATATATATATATATATATATATATATATATATATATATATGCATTTTGTTTACAGCAACCTATCACAATAAGTAATTATTAATTATTTATATGTTACTAGCTGACCCGGCCCGGCTTCGCCCAGATCCTGGTGGGGAGCATCTCATTTAATTCATATAAATAGTCATATAAGTTCTCGTTCCCGTTACCGACAATCTGTCTGTCTGTCTGTCTATCTGTCTGTCTGTCTGTCTGACCCGGCCCGGCTTCGCCCAGACCCTGATGGGGAGCATCTCATTTAATTCATATAAGTAGTCATATAAGTTCCCGTTCCCGACTATCTATCTGTCTGTCTGTCTGACCCGGCCCGGCATCGCCCAACTCCTGGTGGGGAGCATCTAATTTAATTCATATAAGTAGTCATATAAGTTCCCGTTCCCGACTGTCTATCTGTCTGTCTGTCTGTCTGTCTGTCTGTCTATCTATCTGTCTGTCTGACCCGGCCCAGCCCATGGTGGAGAGCATCTCATTTAAATCATATAAGTAGTCATATAAGATCCCGTTCCCGACTATCTGTCTGTCTGTCTGTCTTGGGTAAATGGAGGAGGGAGGAGGAAGAGGGAGGTGGAGGAGGGAAGAGGAGGGAGGAGGAAGGAGGAGGAGACAGGAGACATGAGGAATAGGGAGGAATAGGAGGGAGGAGGAGGGATTAGGAAGAGGAGGGAGGAGTAGGGTGGAGGAGGAGGGGGAGGAGGAGGGAGGAGGAGAACGCAGGAGGAGGAGGGAGGAGGAGGAGGAGAGGGAGGAAGAGGGAGGAGGAAGAGGGAGAAGGAGGAGGGAGGAGAAGGAGGAGGGAGGAGGAAGAGGGAGGAGGAGGAGGAGAGGGAGGAGGAGGGAAGGGAGGAGGAGGAGGAGGAGGAGAGAGAGTGGGAGGAGGGAGGAGGCGGAGGGAGAGGAAGAGGGAGGAAGAGGGAGGAGGAAGAGGGAGAAGGAGGAGGGAGGAGAAGGAGAGAAGAGGATGAGGGGGAGGAGGAGCAAGAGGGAGGAGGAGGAATGTGAAGGGAGGAGGAGGGAGGAGGTGGAGGAGGAGTAGGAGGGAGGAGGAGGAGAGAGGAGGAGGAGGGAGGAGGAGGGAGGAGGAGGAGGGATAAGGAGGAAGAGGGAGGAGGAGGAATGTGAAGGGAGGAGGAGGGAGGAGGTAGAGGGAGGAGGAGGAGGGAGGAGGAGGGATGAGGAGGAGAGGGAGGAGGAGGAAGGAGGAGGGGAGGAGGGGGAGGAGGAGGGAGGAAGGAGGAGGATGGAGGAGTAGGGATGAGGGGGAGGAGGGGAGGGAGGGGAGGAGGAAGAGGGAGGAGGAAGAGAGTGGAGGAGGGAGGAGGAGGGAGGAAGAGATAGGCGGAGAGAGGAGGAGGAGGGAGGAGGAGGAGTAGGGAGGAATAGGAGGGAGGAGGAGAGAGGAGGAGGGATTAAGAGAAGGAGGGGGGGGGGGAAAGGGGAGAAGGAGGAGGGAGGAGGAGGGAGGAGGAGGAGGAAGAGGGAGGAGGAGGGAGGAGGAAGGAGGAGGAGGAGGAAGGAGGAGGAGGAGGAGGAGGAGGGAGGAGGGTGAAGGAGGAGGAGGAGGGAGGAGGGTGAAGGAGGAGGAGGAAGGGGGAGGAGGAGGGAGAAGGAGGAGGAGGGAGGAGGGAGGAGGAGAACGCAGGTGGGGGAGGAGGAGGGAGAGGGAGGAGGAGGGAGGAGGAGAGAGGAGGAGGTGGAGGGAGAAGGAGGAGGGAGGAAGAGGTAGAAGGAGGAGGGAGGAGGGGGAGGAGGAGGAGGAGGAATGATGAGGAGGGAGGAGGAGGAAGAGGGATGTGGAGGAAGGAGGAGGAGGGAGGAGGTAGAGGGAGGAGGTAGAGGGAGGAAAAGGGAGGAGGAGGAGAGAGGAGGAGGAGGAGGGAGGAGGAGAAGGGAGTAGGAGGGATGAGGAGAAGGGAGGAGGAGGGAGGAGGAGGGAGAAGGGAGGGGGAGAGGGAGGAGGGGAGGAGGAAGAGGAGGAGGGTGGAGGGAGGAGGTAGAGGGAGGAGGAGGGAGGAGGTAGAGGGAGGAGGAGGGGGAGGCGGAGGGAGTAGGAGGGAGGAGGATGGAGGAGGAGGGGAGAGGAAGAGGGAGAAGGAAGAGGGAGAAGGAGGAGGGAGGAGGGGGAGGAGGTAGAGGGAGGAGGAAGAGGAGGAGGGTGGAGGGAGGAGGTAGAGGGAGGAGGAGGGGAGGAGGTAGAGGCAGGAGGAGAAGAGAGGAGGAGGGAGTTCGCCATTCCGAATTCATACTCGTCTAGGTTCTGTGATTTCGGTCCTTCCATTGATTGTTCTTCCCTTCTACACGACTGTAGATAACTTCCTTACACATAAAAAGATGAATTGTTATTGATATTGCCGTGGCATGGAGGCATATATATCAGCAGCAGAGTTGAACGCCTACGCCAGCCGGCACGGCACTTGATGATGATGATGATGATGATTGCCGTGTGACGATTCTGTGTAGTCACGTCATTTTCTTCCCTTTCCCTAGCGTTTTGGTTCGGGGATTCTTTCATCATCATCATCATATATTTACGTACGTATTTTGGGAATGGGAGGAGGGAGGAGGAGGAAGAAGAAAAAAAAATACGACAGTTGGCAGCGCTGGAATGAAAGGAAGGCGTGTAGAAAATTTCATCTCAATCGGATGGGCCGTTCGCGAACAAATAAAGGACATACATACATACATACAGACAGACAGACAGACGGAGATCCTAATTTATATATAAGACTAGCTGACCCTGCCCGGCTTCGCCCAGACCCTGGTGGGGAGCATCTCATTTAATTCATATAAGTAGTCATATAAGTTCTCGTTCCCGTTACCGACTGACTGTCTGTCTGTCTGTCTGTCTGTCTGTCTGTCTGTCTGTCTGTCTGTCTGTCTGTCTGACCCGGCCCGGCATTGCCCAGCTCCTGGTGTGGAGCATCTCATTTAATTCATATAAGTAGTCATATAAGTTCCCGTTCCCGACTGTCTATCTGTCTGTCTATCTGTCTGTCTATCTGTCTGCCTGACCCTGCCCGGCTTCGCCCAGTCCCTGGTGGGGAGCATCTCATTTAATTCATATAAGTAGTCATATAAGTTCCCGTTCCCGTTACCGACTATCTGTCTGTCTGTCTGTCTGTCTGTCTGTCTGTCTGACCCGGCCCGGCATCGCCCAGCTCCTGGTGTGAAGCATCTCATTTAATTTATATAAGTAGTCATATAAGTTCCTGTTCCCGACTGTCTATCTGTCTGTCTCTGTCTGCCTGACCCTGTCCGGCTTCGCCCAGTCCCTGGTGGGGAGCATCTCATTTAATTCATATAAGTAGTCATATAAGTTCTCATTAAATTCATACAACAAAAAAAGTAACTTAAAAGAATGTCCTTCCACACATCATCCATTATTTGTAATGAAAACTCTTTCTAATCACCTGCATGACTACAGTAACTTCTTAAGCAAAAAAAGATGAGTTACAATGTTATGCATTGTGCATTATTTTTATGAAACCTTTGAAAATGCCTTACAGATTGTATCATTATTTATTATAACTCATATGCCGGTACATAACTATGGACAAAGAGTTTATAAATCTTTGAAAACGATGCCACAATATGACTATAAGTTATACAGAAAAGTTATGCCCCTTGAAATAACTTTTACAGAGTTAGGTCCCCTGAGATATATGAAATTATAATGAAAAATGAAAAATGAAATAATACTGAGTAAGCATGCGATTTCACACTAACAAATTATCACAGATGGCAGCGCTGGAATGAAAGGAAGGCGTGTAGAAAATTTCATCTCAATCGGATGGGCCGTTCGCGAACAAATAAAGGACATACATACATACATACAGACAGACGGAGATCCTAATTTATATATAATATTAAGCAGTATAAATAACTAATTATTGCAATTTTATTTTACTTATACACTTAAACATTATATTTGACAATATGGACACAAACATTTACTAATTTGTTAACACGATGTTACAACTTGTTATTATAACAAATATTCTTTATTATCTATCAATGGCTTTAATTTAGACACACAGCGACTACATTGTCACTACAATTGTTGATTTCTAATGAAATGTATGTAACTGCTTGCAATTTTTAACAATATTCTTGAAATCTGGAGCAAGTTTACTTGTTGAAATTCGCATGACAGCATGCACGTTGCAGTCCGACAATAAAGACCTATTCTTAGATTTGTTGATCCTCAAGCAAGAGAATGCTTGTTCGCAAATGTATGTTGATCCAAATAATGATAAAAGTTTAGCTGCAAAGTTTTTCAAGTTGGGAAATGATTCTTGTGATAAAGATCCATAGAAATCCAGCAAACCATCTGACTTGAATTCTCTTTCAGGTCATGATCTGCTTGTAAGTCAAGCAGCTCCAACTGTATGTCCTCTGTGGCTGTATCAGCTTCTGCACTAAAAGGGGAACTGAGAATATTGAACTGTGGCTCTAAGTTCTTGAAATCTTGGAATCTCCATCCAAATTCTTCAATCAATGCATCTAATTGGGCTTTGTACTTCTCAGTCATTTCACCAGAAATGGTTTCTTGTTTTAGCAAAGGGAAGTGACAAAATCATTTTTTCACTTGCTTGTCTGGAGAACAGTGAGAGTTTTGCCTGAAATGATTTTACATGTACATACAATTCATGTGCAAACACACCATTGCCCTGAAGTTTGACATTCAGTTCATTTAACTTTTCCATAATTTCAATGGCAAACATAAAGTCTAACTTCCACTCTTTATTGACAATGTTAGTATTAAAGTCACATTCAATGCCCTTCATCTCTAGGAACATCACTATTTCTTCTCTGAGTTCCCACACTCGCCTCAACACCTTGCCGAGACTCAGCCATCGAACATTGGTGTGGTACAGGACATCGGAATGTTCAGTTTCCAAATCGTCAAGTAATGCCTTGAACTGTCTGTGATTAAGTCCTCTTGATCTGATGAGGTTGATGACACTGACAACTGGGTCAATAACATGCTTGATATTCAAAACAGTTTTACACAGACTTTCTTGATGAATCACACAGTGAAGTGGTAATAATGTGTGGTCTGGATATTCTTCTTTAATCGTATCACTTATCAACTTTACCAGACCTACATTTTTTCCAGTCAAAGCACGAGCTCCGTCAGTTGTAACACTTGCCATCTTGTTCCAAACCAACCCAGTTCTTTCAATACAGTTAGTAACAGCATTGAATATATCATGGCCTGTGGTTGTGTCTTTGAGTGACTCAACACCCAGTACCTCTTCAGTGAGTTTGAAAGAAGTGTTTATTCCACGTATAAATATCAATAATTGGGCAATATCATGTACATCGGTACTCTCATCCAATGCAAGAGAGTACCACAAAAAGTGTTTACTTGCATCTTGAAGTTTATGCATCCAATTGTCACTGATCTTGTCAGCACGTCTGACCACAGTTCTCCTTGATAAAGTAATGTTGTCAAATATGGTTTTTTTGTTCTGGACACATGATGTTTGCTGCATCTAGCAAACATTCCTTGATGAACTGGCCATCAGAAAATGGCTTGTTCTGTTTTACAATTCTGTGTGACAGCACAAGACTAGCTTCAGTTGCAGCATCTTGAATTGAAGACTGTTTAGTGAAAACAGTTTGCTGTTTCTCCAAATTTTTCACCAACTCAAGGCATTTCCTTTCCTTCTCGTCGGTTGTTAAATTGTATCCGAAATCGGAATGCTTTGTTTGATAATGTCTTTTTAAATTGCACTTCTTAAAGACAGCCACTGACTCACGACACAACAAGCAAACTGATTTGCTACCAACTTTTATAAAACAGTACTTAGTTGTCTATTCATCATTAAAAACACGGCATTCATCTTCAATCTTACGTTTGTTATTGACACTCATCATAACGGTACATGCAATTTTGTAAAATTCAACAAAATAATTTAAAGAGGAATTAAAAATTTTATTTATAAATGCCCTCGCGGGCCGCATAAAACCACTTGGCGGGCCGCATGCGGCCCGCGGGTCGTAGTTTGCCCACCCCTGATTTATGGGAATGTTCTGAGTGCTGTCATGTCAGTTCAACATAAATAAATATATATGTTTACAGTCACATACCAAGGTCAAGTCGTTACTGACAGGTTCCAGACTCGACTACTTGAAGGTGCTACTGCAGCGAGAAAAGAATACAACATAATCACATCCGGCACAGGCACTTTTACCAATGGAGCGGAATACACAGTACAGGTAACTGCAACATAATCAGGTCTTCCACTTGTTTCCATTAGTCAGTCTTTTTGTTTCTTGATCAGATTTATTTTACATTTATTAAGTATGAATAGTCTTTTTTCAAAACACTTTTAAAACAAGGAAACTCAGAAGTAGCAATAGGCAAGTTTATGGAAGAAGTATTGTCTTTCATAATGTAAACTGTCTTCTTTTTTATGCGCTCGCTCGCTTAGAACTCAAGCGTAGTCCATACATATGCTACTACATCTAGCGCGCTGGACCCCCAGCAGCAGTTGAACCCTCTCCAACTTCTTAGGTGCTTGTAATTTATGTCCCCAAGACAAAGATGTGAAGTCAACATTTTAGTCCAACTGACCGGTGTAGGGGTTGAACCCGCTACATCGACATCACCACAGTTTAAGAGCAAACGCTCTTATCCATTTGACCATGCTGATCTCCTATCTCCATCTTGTCCTCTGTTCCTGTTTGCCTTGCAGCCTCAGAACGTAAATATATTTCAGGAATGGTATTTGATGTATGATTATCGCCCATGTGTTACCAGGGCCCTTAAAGGAAGCAAAGAGTAGTCCTTAAAGGAAGCAAAGAGTAGTTCTTAAAGGAAGCAAAGAGTAGTTCTTAAAGGAAGCAAAGAGTAGTTAGACTGTTACCTGCCATGCTTGTGGTAAGGTGACTAAGGAGGATTGGTCTTGGGACTAGCTACTCCACCCCGTAGAACACCTTAACTGCAAAATCCAACAAACCGTGAACAAGTCTAAAGATGAGGACAGCCAAGAGAAAGTGGTATGACCCGATGGGGAAAAAGCAGCAAAGAGTCTGAATAATAGATTTACATATGAGAAGAGGCCTAGAGACAGAGATGAAGAGGACATGAAGAAAGCTGCAGGAGATAGTGAAAGATAGGACAGCTTGGTTTGAGTTAGTTTAGGGTCTGTGCTCCTGTAAGGGATAATAGGTAGAAGGATGTACCTCATTCAACATGCTGCCTCAGTTATGCTGTTTATTCATCTTTTGATCTTTCCCTCTTGTATCTTAGCAATATCGCTATTTGAAAATTGTCAACTATATATATATATATATATGTATGTATGTATATATATATATATATATATATATATATATATATATATATATATATATATATATATATATATATATATGGAGATGTGGATATACAGAAGAATATGTCAGATTTTTTAGAAGCAAATACAAAAAAGAGAGGTTCTAGATAGGCTGGAATGAAAACTGAGCTGTTGAAAGAAATAAAACATACACATATATTTGTCTGCCTCTATTTTTAGTTGTCCTTGGTCTACCCATGCCTCTTTTCCCTAGAGTTGTGGCCTAAAGTACTCTCTTTGGTTTGCCTTCATGTCTAAGAGTGTGATCAAGCCATAAGTCTTTGCTTTTCGGGTGTCTTAAGAAGTCTTCTTTGTTCTATTACATTTTCCAAAACTTTTTCATATGTCAGTGTCAGTTTAACTGGTTCTCATCTTTGTTAAATAGCATCACATCTCCAATGCCTTTATGATTTTTCATGACTTTATTTTGTAGCAATATCTGTGAAAATATTGTGACACGTGTTGTATGATGTGATAATATTTAAGGACATATTCTAACAGGTATTGTATATTGCAGTAATGTTTGTACACATATTGTAACAAGTGTTGTATATTAATATGGTCAATCTGGTCATTGTAAGGGAGACCAAGTAGTTTCAAAGACAACTTATTACAAGCATCGGAAAAAGAGTCTTCATATTTTGGGCACATTATGAGACGACAAAAACTGGGACATGTTGTGACAACTGGAAAGATTTGTGGAAAGAGAAATAGAAGAAGACAGTGAGAGAAAATTCTTGTTGGTCTTGTGTCATTGCACGAAAGGGAGTCAGCACATGAATTGATACATGCTGTTGAAGATCACAATATGTGGAGAAGCATTATAGTCCATGGCTGTCAAAGAAGCACTTAATGATGATGATGATGATGATGATGATGATGATGATGATGATGATGATGATGATGATATTATAAGAATATTTGTGGGAATATTGTATCAAGTGTCGTATAATATAATATTTGTGGGACTTTGTAACAAGTCTTGTGTAAAAACACAAGATAATTTACTTGCTAGTTTCTTGTTTAACATGTTTAACAAAATGTCCTGTTTAAAATAAATCAAACATAGGTTAGTGTATATGCTTTCATCCTTTTTTCAGATTACTGCACAGGACATAAATACTGTTGTAGGCACACAACAAGTTACTGACAGTATTATTGTGAAGGTTGGCACTCGACCACCACAATTCTTTGAAACGTCATACAAAGGTCGAATATATGAAACCTCGCAAACAGTAACCAACTGGTAAGATTTTCACATTCAAGCGATAAAGTCATGTTCAGACACATGTGAATATTAAGTAGGGCAAGCAAAGTTAGGAATTCTTTCTCAGAACTATAGGAGTTTATGTTCTTTAGTCACTTGCAACCACTTGTGCTGATTTAGAATTGCTGACTTTTATTTTAGTTAGAGAAAACATTAAAATGAGTAAGGCAACTTAGCTTATAATCAAATAGAGATTCTTGTAGATGTGAACATTCTGAATATTTTACTAATCCATTCACTGTTTAAACACCAGGACAGCCCAGTCACAAGTAAACATTTTGTCAACAAGCAGACTGCAATCTGGGTAAAAAGAAGTTATATATGAGTTTGAAGTGTTAAGCTTTCAAATGCGCCACATCATGACACTATCAGATTAGTTGAACAGATCCATCCCTTCTTTGTCAATTTTGCTGTTACGAAAGCATCTACCATTTTATCAATCTGGGTCAACCCAAGACACATACCTTGTAATTAAAAAAATGTAACGTCCGCATCAGCTTTTGGTGAGGATTGAACTCTGGACCATTGTATTGGTATGCCAGAGCACAAACAGCTATACAGCCACAGCTCCATATTAATAGAATGATCCAAGCAAAGGAAGAATTCGGTCAATGAACATTCTGTGTAACAGATCTCTGTCCATGGAAGTAAAAAAGAACAAAAAGAGTTACTTCCTACACATGAAGAATGGAACGGCTATTAGCAAATTGAGTAACCGAACACATACCACTCTTGATAGAAAAATGAGTTAATCAATCTTCAGGAAATGTTATGCAGTTGACAGGCTATAAAAGTCAAACTTCGGACATCTCTCAGACCATGCTAAATTGTGGCCATAAAGTTAATAAAGCAAGGCATTGTATATACTGTATTCGATGAGCAATAAACGATTACTCAAATATGTCAAATCGTCGGCAATTAGGTTTCTGATACCTAGGTTATGCAGACAGAAAGACTTCATTGTGACTTAGCAATTACCATTGGGATAACAAATGCTGCACATTCTACCAGTATCAGTGACTGTGTATTATGACTATATGTATTCAGGCAAAATATGATTCATATGATTGAATGGTCAGTGGTCAAATTTATCAAGAATAGAAAAGAAGATGACATGGAGATGGTCAGTGGGCAAACCTATCAAGAATACAGAAGATAGATGACATGGAGATGGTCAGTGGTCTAATTTATCAAGAATACAGAAGATAGATGACATGGAGATGGTCAGTGGTCTAATTTCAAGAATAACATGGAGATGGTCAGTGGTCTAATTATCAAGAATACAGAAGATAGATGACATGGAGATGGTCAGTGGTCTAATTTATCAAGAATACAGAAGATAGATGACATGGAGATGGTCAGTGGTCTAATTTATCAAGAATACAGAAGATAGATGACATGGAGATGGTCAGTGGTCTAATTTATCAAGAATACAGAAGATAGATGACATAGAGATGGTCAGTGGTCTAATTTATCAAGAATACAGAAGATAGATGACATGGAGATGGTCAGTGGTCTAATTTATCAAGAATACAGAAGATAGATGACATGGAGATGGTCAGTGGTCTAATTTATTAAGAATACAGAAGATAGATGACATGGAGATGGTCAGTGGTCAAATATATCAAGAACACAGACAACAGATGGTTGTGGAGGAACTAGATTGCTTGATCTACCTGGCATGACTCATCATAATGATTTTATTAAAGACTTGATGAAAGAAACTATTCAACCATGTTTGGGTAGAACAACAGACACCACGAGACTGCGGAAACGCCATAATTATCCCAATTTGGAAAAACAAAGGCAGCAAAAGAGATTGCACACAATACAGAGGCATTTCACTGTTGAGTCATACTGGGAAAATATTTTGCAAAATTCTTGAAAAAAGATTACGAACTACTTTAGAACCCCAGCTAAGCGAAACGCAGCTTGGATTTAGGAAAAACAAAGGATGCACAGACGCCATTTTTGCTCTTAGACAACTTATAGAAAAATCAATTGAATTCAATGAAACACTCTACTTAGCCTTTGTCGACCAAGAAAAGGCATTTGATAGGGTAGATAGAAACAAGCTGTGGGAAATCCTCAACAATATGGAGTGAGTACACATCTAACAAACCTATGTAGAAGTTTATACAACAACAGTGAATGCATTAGTGAGAGCAACTGGAGAACACTCAGAACCCTTCACCATAAGATCTGGAGTACGACAAGGTTGTGTCCTGTCCCCGTCTCTTGTTCATAACATATATAGACAACATATGTAAAGAAACCAGCCAAGCAGAGACAGCAAGAATACCGCATGACGAGAACACAGAAGAAGAACCATCTGCAAATCTAACCATTAGAGAACTCCTGTTTGCGGACGACCAAGCACTAATAGCAAAATCAGAAGCTGAATTACAAGACCACATGAATAGTCTAAACGAAATGTGTAGGGAACATAACATGAAAATTAGCACAAGCAAAACAGAGGTAATGACTATAACTAAAGAAGAACAAACAGCAACAATTCACCTAAACGAACATCCCTTGAAACAAGTAAAGAGCTTCAAGTACCTAGGAAGTATAATATCATCAAATGGCAGATCAGAAGACGAGATCGAAAATAGGTGCAATAAGGCAAATCAACTCATTGGACAAATGGCACCAATACTAAAGAACAAACATGTATCAATAACTACTAAGAAAGCACTTTACAACACAATCTTCCTACCAACTCTGTGCTACCAATGCCAAACCTGGACAATGACAGAAAAAGAGAAAAGAAAAATCACAACAACAGAAATGAGGTTCCTGAGAAGAATACTCAACGTATCAAGAAGAGATAAGATCAGAAATGACGAAATCAGGACTAAAGTGGGGGTTAAAGCTGCTCTAGATTTTATTAGAAAGCAGCAAGTCAAATGGTTTGGCCATGCAAGTAGGCTACCAGTGAACAGCATGCCACAACAAGCAATGCTGTACAGACCAGATGGAAACAGAGGAAGAGGCCGACCACGTAAACGTTGGACGGAGGGAATAACAGAATCCATGGGAATGTCGATATACGAAGCCCATAACCGGGCACTCTCACGAAGTTTATACTTCACCTCGACACCGCAAGGTACAAGAGGAACATGATGAGATGAGATGAAAGTAAAGATGCCGAGGCACAGACCTGGTAACAGCATTTATATAATGCTGTAACTTTTAAATGAAATAATTAGGTCTCTGTTATAGTGTCTATGTGGGATTATTCTTTGCCTGATACTAAAATATTTACAATGGAATGGAAACTTGTCACATGATTACTATTACCAGCTTTGTTTGTACAGTATAGATGTATTCATGTTGGAAAACCTATTTATGGAAGTTCTGCGGTAGCTTGTTCTGGCATAAATGGGATCATATATATATAAAAAAAACTTTAAAATGTGAGCACTTAACTAGATATACTGTTTGACAACAAAAACATCAGAATAGGAACTAAGAGAACCATAGAAGAATAATCTGGTAAATAGTGCATAAAAGCCTATCAGATAACTTCACAAAAGTTGTTGAAACAGCAAGAGCTTGGCAGTATGTACAGTAGGTTACACTTTATATGAAAAGTCAGGATGCATACATATTGGTATAAATTTATGGAAACCGAGATAGAGAGGGGTAGACAGAGCAAGAAGTGAGGCAGGAAGAGAAAGAAAGAGAGAGTGCAAATAAAAAAAGATAACGTACATACAAACTTTATTTACAAAGGGTCACAAATTGGGCAGGCAACCACTCATTTTTCGTACATCAGTGGTCTATTGTGCATGTTACATTTACGTTGAAATAAACATTGTCACATTAATGAGCAAGATATATATATATATATATATATATATATATATATATATATATATATATATATATATATATATATATATATATATATATATATAGAGAGAGAGAGAGAGAGAGAGAGAGAGAGAGAGAGAGAGAGAGAGAGAATTTGAAAATTAAAACGCAAGAGAGTACGGACAAGTGGAGAAAAGAAGAAAGTGTGAATGCGTGAGCTAGAGAGGAAAAGAGAGAAAGTTCCAGAGTACAAGATGGAGAACAAACTATGAGCACAAAAAAACGTGAGAGAGAGAGAGAGAGAGAGAGAGAGAGAGAGAGAGAGCAAAAAAAAAACATGAGAGAGAGCAATTATGACAGCAAGAGAGAGAGAGAGAGAGAGAGAGAGAGAGAAGTAGAGAGAGAGAGCAACTGAGAGAGAATTAGCCCGAGACAGATAGAGATTGTGAGAGAAAGAGAGACAGAGAGAGTGAATGAGTAAGACAGTGAGAGAGAAGGAACAGGAGAGTCAGAGAGTGTAAGTGTGTCTGATTGTGTGTGTGTGGGTGTGCAAGAGAAAGAGAAAGAGAAAGAGAGAGAGAAAGAGAGAGAGAGAAAGAGAGAGAGAGAGAGAGAGAGAGAGAGAGAGAGAGAGAGAGAGAGAGAGAGAGAGAACAACTATGATTTTACAGAATGTAGTGATATGAGATTTTGAAAAACCCCATTGTGTAAATAAATCAGTTATCAAGCTACTTTCATATTAGTCTAACATTATCCCCCCCCCCCCCCCCCCACCAAAATAAAAACTTAGAAAAAAAAGCACTGCACTTTGTCAATAATGCTTAAATGCAACTGTTCGGACAGCAATATGCTGTCAATAGTTTATTGATATAAGCAACAAGCTATCAATAGTTTGTTTATATAAGCAGCATGCTGTCAATAGTTTGTTTATATAACCAGTGCGCTGTCAATAGTTTATTTATATAACCAGTGCGCTGCCAATAGTTTATTTATATAACCAGTGCGCTGCCAATAGTTTATTTATATAACCAGTGCGCTGTCAGTAGTTTATTTATATAACCAGTGCGCTGTCAATAGTTTATTTATATAGCCAGTGCGCTGTCAATAGTTTATTTATATAACCAGCGTGCTGTCAATAGTTTGTTTATATAACCAGTGCGCTGTCAATAGTTTATTTATATAACCAGTGCGCTGCCAATAGTTTATTTATATAACCAGCGTGATGTCAATAGTTTATTTATAAATGTAAGCAGCATGTTGTCGACCTAATTATGTCCAGGACATTCCTGTCATAACAAGTTTATTACAATAAACTTCTTCTGCTTTCACCCATTAACTTCCCATTGAGGCATAGATCCTAAACGAACTCACTTCAAACCCTCCTACAAAATGTAAAATTGTGTCAAAGCAGTTTCCTCCTATGGGTCTGTAATGAGATAGTGCCACGACATTTTGTAGGCCTGAATGCACGGAGGAATTGGAGGAAATCGATCCTTTCCCTTTCGCAGAAGACAAGCCTAGGTCCAAACCCACGTTTGGCCGTGCTCATGACATCATCAGTACAGTTTGCTATCTTCACTATCGCCCAAGTTTGTCCACTAACACTCTCCTTCGCTATTCCATCCAGCTCCGTCCATGTCCTCTCCATATGTATCATTTCTGTTTCTCTTATCCATGTGTTTTTAGGTCCCCTTCTATTTATTTTGCCCTGAGGATTCCAGACAAAGGTTTTTCTAGTTATAATATTCTCAAATTTGTATCGATGCATGTCATATCACAGCCCCAGCGTATTTTCTTCACCTTTTAATGAAAAAAATTTACTTATTGTCTTATACATTATTGTTTAGAATATTAAACCAACCGCCATTTGCAAATAACAAATTAGTGGTAAACATACTTGTTCAAGCAGTATTTCTTACAAGTTTGTCCATCTGGTTTTAGGGTTTTGGAGATTGATTCAAGTAAAAAACTAGGAATTCAAGTGTTACAGTTTCAGCCTGGCAATCAACTTACTTACCAACTGCTTGAACAAGGCAACAGATCGTCACTGTATTTTGAAATTCGAGCTGAAGATAATGTGCAAAGAATTGTAAATAGAATGGTGAGAGCAGAATTATTATATACTACTTTCTCATCATCATTATCATCATCTTCATCATCATCATCACCATCATCATCATCATCATCATCATCATCATCATCATCATCATCATCATCATCATCATCATCATCATCATCATCACCATCATCATCATCATCATCATCATCATCATCATCATCTTCATCATCATCATCATCATTATCATCATCTTCATCATCATCATCACCATCATCATCATCATCATCATCATCATCATCATCATCACCATCATCATCATCATCATCATCATGATCATCATCGTCTTCATCCTCATCATGTGATACGCTAAGTGTGAACAGTCAGGGTTCACCATCTCACAAGATGACCAATGTTATATTAGGACTGTTCTTGTCACACTTGTGCAATGTGGTCAGGCCATCCAGGTAAATATCTCTCTGCTTCCCCTTGCTCTTTTCTCATCAGATATGCCAGTTATCACTAAGTTTTCAAGGTCACTTCTCCTCATAGCAGTAGTAAAGGACCCTTCTACATGCTATTGTTATAGAACTGTCTGTCATCTACTGCCTATAGTACCTTTCGGTGTAGGGCACAGAAGGGGGGGGGGGGGGGTCATGAGCCTAAAGAATTAAGGCCGCCTGGCTAGTGCAGTCGCCGCGAACTGTGCAGGTTAGGATTTTCTTTTTGCCCCTGACAGAAAAAAAAATCCACACCCTATCGAGGATTCGAACCCAGGTCTCCCGAAAGAGAACCCGGCGTTCTTAGCTACTTGGCCAGTCGCTGCCCTGTTATAGAACAATTGGCACATTAAGCACATGATGCTAGCTCCATATTGTTATAGAACAGTTGGTAAATTAAGTATTAAGTATTTGGTGCTAGCTCCATATTGTTATAGAACAGTTGGCACATTAAGTATTAAGTATATGGTGCTAACCCCATATTGTTATAGAACATTTGGTACATTAAGTATTAAGTATATGGTGCTAGCCCCATATCGTTGTAGAACATTCGGTAAATTAAGTATTAAGTATTTGGTGCTAGCTCCATATTGTTATAGAACAGTTGGTACATTAAGTATTAAGTATATGGTGCTAGCTCCATATTGTTATAGAACAGTTGGTACTTTAGGCTTATGTTACTAACTCCATATTGTTATAGAACAGTTGGTACTTTAGGCTTATGTTACTAACTCCATATTGTTATATAACAATTGGCATATTAAGCATAAGGTGCCAGCCCCATATTGTTATAGAATAGTCAGCATATTAAGTACATGGTGCTAGCCCCATATTGTTATACAACAATCAACAATTGCTGGGTGATAAGGTCAGCATCATGCCGGCATCCTTTACTTCCTAGCACATTTCCTGGGACCCATTTTAGTCTGCGTTGACTTGGGAGTCCAAATCAATGGGGGAAAAATCCACCTTGATAAAATTTGACCCAGAGACCACTGGGCTAATGAGGCAAGCATGCTAACCATCCTTCCCCGTGGCTCCCATTTATACTCATAACATGCTAATAAAATCTTCACATCAATATCTAATTTTCTAATTACAGTTTTCATCTGTTTCTGTCTCATTCATTTTTCTGTCCATCCATATTCTTTGCATTTTCCTCAGAAACAACTTTCATTAGATGTTTCTCAGCTTGTCTGCTTATTGTTCTGGTTTCACATGCATACTGTAGTATAGGTTCTATATAGCATTTTAATTCTGTTTTTCTCACTGCAGTTGACATGTTTTTTGTTTTTTAATCGGTGAGTATGTTTTCTATTTTACAAACGGCTACTTTTGCCATGATGATACTAGTTCTGATCTGTATAAGCCATATTCTTTCAGATGTTATGACTGTTCGAAGATAGTTGTACCAGTTCACATATATTAAGAATTTTCCCATTCATTTGGATGTTAATTATGGTATTTCTTACTCCTTGGAAATGACCATAATTTCTATTAGCACAAAATTTTGGGTAACGCTCAACCAAACCAAATAACCCACATTGTGCCAACGGCTTTGGGCAGAGGAGAAGAATTAGGAGGGTACAAACCTTATCCTAGTACGAGGATATGTAGCTTAAAGACTAAATGTTATGGCAGGGCAGACCAGGCCCTAAGCATTGGTTGGCAATTGGTCTAAGATTGAAGCTGTGACAGACAGACAGTTAAAGCATTGCCTTACTTGTCCAGCAGCTTCCGCAGCTTGTCTTGTTCCAAATGTATTGGTGTTACCTTTCCTCTGGAGTAAACTAGGCAGGCCGAGAGAGGGGTCATGCTGCAAGGGCAGCATTTCTGATTTTCTCTCTTCTTGATATATTAGTATTATTCTCGGGAATCCCATTTCCCTTGTTGTAAGTTTTCTTTTAGTCATAGCATAGAGTTGGTAAGAAGACTGTGTAATAGAATGTTTTTAGTATCTACTGACACAAGTTTGTTATTTAGTACTGATGCATTTGAATTGTTTTGCCTTATTACATGTATTCTGGATCTCGTCTTCTGATTTTCCACTTTATGATCATGACTATCTCTCTGGTCTAGAGGTTACACGACTTTCTCCGTAATCTCCTATACTCTCGTAAGTAACGTGCCGTAGCGCGAGAATTGGTGGCGGTTCTCTCCGCGTCGGTAACTTAGGGGTATTTGAGCCGGTCGCTCAGAAAGCAATGGCAAACTACTGAGCGTAATCTTGCCAAAAAATCAACAATCAGCTGAAAGGTGATGATGTTGACAGCGATGTCCTGTAAAGGATATGCGAACAAAAAAAAATCATGACTAAGGATAAAACAAACATGAACTGGAGTCTGGCACTGAGAATAATTGTTATTAACACTACTTATCTAGCTGAAATTATTCTGAGTAAAATAAATTGATATACTTTCATTTTTTTTTTCCTTTAGCCCATTGACTATGAAACGACTACATCTTTTTCTTTGACCATAAAAGTAACAGAGGCTAATACAGGTCTTACAAGTACAGTTCCGGTAAGTTGAGGTGGCAGGTTTTTCTCAATTTAAAATAATCTAATAAAATTTAATATAGTTTTTATTAAAAAAATTTTTTTTATTTTTCATGTTGCATATCCCTAGAGATCCTATTTCAAGATGTAGATGATCAATGGGAAATGCTGAAGAATTCAATCAGTTGTGCAGCAGAAAAAACTATTCCAAAAGTAAAGAAAGTGGGCCGTAAGACATGGATGACTGAAGACATTTTACAACTAATGGAAACAAGAAGACAGAACAAAAATAATCCTGCCAAATATGAAGAAATTCACAGAAAAGTCAGAACCTTATTTAAGGAGGCAAAAGAAACATGGCTTGAGAAAAATTGCAGAGAAATTGAAAAACAACACAACAGTAACAATGCGAAACTAATGCACAAAAGAATTCAGGAGCTTACTAATCAAAGAACACGTACATCAGCAGGCTGCCTAAAGACAAAAAATGGAAGAGTCATAAAAGAAAAAGATCAGATCTTACATGTATGGTCAGATTACATGAAAAACCTTTATGACGATAACAGAGACGAACAGTATGATGTTCAAAATAATAATGAAGGACCAGCAATTTTGAAGATGGAGGTTCAGAATGCTCTTAACCATATGAAATCTGGCAAGACCCCCGGTTCAGGCAGCGTCACAACAGAAATGATTAATGCTTTAGAAGAATGTGGAATAGATAAAGTTAAAGTTACCAGTCTGTTTAATACAATATATGATACTGGAAATATACCTCAGGAGTTATGTAATTCTGTATTTATTGCAATCCCAAAGAAATCAGGAGCCTTGGAATGTGATCAACATCGAACAATTAGTATAATGAGTCACATCACGAAGATTTTGCTAAGAATTATCATGCAAAGAGTTAGGAGGAAAATACTACCTGAAATAGGAGAAGAACAATGTGGGTTTGTAGAAGGCAAGGGTACAGTAAAAAAAATGCTGTGTATATGCTGCGAAGAGTTATTGAACGTTCTATAGAAGTAAACAAAGATCTACACCTGTGCTTTATTGACTACACAAAGGCTTTTGATAAAGTGAGCCATGTCAACATGATAAGGATGCTTGAAGATCTACAAATTGATGGAAAAGATCTTAGACTTGTAAAAAACATATATTGGAAACAGAGGTGTGAGACAGGGATGTGTAATGTCTCCAGATCTGTTTTCCCTGTACAGTGAAAGTATTTTCAGACATATTGAAGATATGGAAGGAATCAACATTGGGGGACGATGCATCAATAACATTAGATATGCAGATGATACAGTCTTGATTGCAGACAATGAACAGGCGATGCATCAATAACATTAGATATGCAGATGATACAGTCTTGATTGCAGACAATGAACAGGACCTACAAAATTTAGTAGATGCGGTTGTTACACACAGTGAACAACTAGGGTTAGAATTAAATTGTAAAAAGACACAGATTATGGTCATCACTAGGAAGAACGAAATACCACAATGTAATATACAAGTAAATTGGAATATTCTTCAACAAGTGAATAGGTACAATTATCTCGGAACAGCAATAACATCTGATGGGAGATGCCTTGTAGAGATTAGAACAAGAATCGCCATGGCAAAAGTAGCCTTTAGAAAGATGAAAAACATACTGACCAATAAAATGATGTCAATTGAAACGAGAAAAAGAGTGTTGAGATGCTACATAGAACCTATACTTTTATATGGACGTGAAGCATGGACAATGAGCAGTCAGGCTGAAAAGCATCTGATGGCTGCAGAAATGTGGTTTCTGAGGAAAATGCAAAGAATACTATGGACAGCCAGAAATACCAATGAACAAGTCCTTCAAGAAACAAATGAAGATCGTAAACTGATTAAAGACATTAGACGTAGACAGTCAAAATTTTTTGGGCATGTTATGAGAAGAAATGATTTGGAAAACTTGGTGACAACTGGTAAGATCGAGGGGAACAGACCAAGGGGAAGACCTAGAGGCAAGTATCCGGATGGCTTGGCCTTGTGGCATGGTCGAGACAGAAACACGGAGCTAATCCACGACTCTGGTGATCGAGTGAGATGGCGGAACATGACCGCCCACGCTTACCGGCATGGCACATGATGGATGGATATCCCTTACAGGACGTTGCAGTCAACACCAGCATTTTCCAGCTGCTGCTGATGAACTAGGCAAGTTTTTACGTTCAGTAGTTTGCCATTGCTTTCTGAACGACCGGTTCCCATACCAACACGTTATAACACAACGCAACACGGTCTGCTGCATAAATCGGTCGCAGCTGAGTTTCGAACGCCTGGTAAGCGGCGCACCAACCGCGTTCGCAAGCCTTTGGCCATGGAGGGCGGCTATTTATATAGTTTTTATTTTACTCATATAATAAGAGATACATACATCTTGTTAATATTTTCTAGGTTATACATGAGATATTGTCACGAAAATAAACTTGATGTTCGATCAATGACAAACAAGACCCGACATTAGTCTGCAAAAACAAGCAACCCTTTGATGTTGTATGAAATGAGAAAAATACGTCGCGTCAAACTGTCTGCCTACGGTCGGCATTTCTGTATGATGTGGATTGTTCGAGAAACAAATACGTCGCGTTACAATGTCTACACCGGTCGGCATTTTGTTAACAAATTGTTGCTCGAGACGAACAACGGCGTCATCTGTCTGCAAGGCGGGAGTCGGCCTTTGAAGTGATAGACGGAATGTCTGACTAGAAGTCGGATGGAGTCTGTGATGTGGGGAGAAGGTCTCTGGCTCACAGACAGCCAGGATCTTTGTTGTATGAGACAAAGAATTCCCCAGATGAAAGTGAACTGGACGGCGGATTGACTCCAGTTAGTCTAGAACAGGAGGAGGAAACCAGATTCTGGACGGATCAGCGTCTAGACTTTTTGGTGACGTCACTCCAGCCCAATATAAAAAGCGTTGCGGTAAACAAGTGGAGTTAGTCGATCAAGATTTCTGAAGTGGGAAAGATCGGTGCAGTTTTCCGAGTTGTGCTCAATGAAAGAAACTAGGGTGTCAAATTGTTGATAGTTATCGGCGGACATAGATCCAGTCTGTGATTGCCTAGTTTCGATTAGCAACCGGAATAGGCATATGGTAGGCCATTAATCATATCTAACTTAGAGTATGATTAGGAATAGAGTACAGTACTGTGCGGTGATATAATGTATTATAGGTGCGGCGATATAATGTATTATAGGTGCGGTGATATAATGTATTATAGGTGCGGTTATATAATGTATTATAGGTGTGGTGATATAATGTATTATGATTAGTGATAGAATGTTCTATAAGTGTGGTGCTAGAAAGTATCATAGGAGCGTCGGCACTAGTATTCTATTGTGTGGCTTCAACTAGCTTGTGTGATATATCATTTTACTCAGGGAGTTGAGGACAATGTAGTGGAGTAATAATTAGAGAGATTAAGGATGGTTGAGATGGAGGAGAGGAATGTGAAATGGTAGGATCTTCCAGTAGGGCATCTGCTGAATTTCTACCCGTTCCTTTATTCTTTCCTGGAGTTGCCATGTCTCAGATCATATGATGAGATATTTGGCCGTATGACAGAGATCGGATCTCTGTTATAGATCTGAGTGCTGCTATTGGCCTACACTCACCTAATTCCGGCCAGGACTGAGTTGCCCTCACCATGGTATTTCTATTCTACAGGTTCCATTTACAGGTCCATGTATTTGTGCTATGATTTTCAACAGTGAAGCTAACACATTTTAGAAGATGATGGCTCAGAATTTGAGACAGAAGTTGCTGAGAGGCCGCTACATTGGGCTTATACCCAAGTCGGTTTGCGGGAACCTGGCTTCTGATGAGCAGGACATGCTGATGAGATTTATGTTTAGCAAGTGATAGTTGTATCACTGAACAGTCAGAACATTGTAGATATACACTACTGATACCAGGAACATTCATACAAAATTTATACTGATACCTAGAACATTCAGAGTGTGGTGTTAATATGGGGAATCTTTAAAACCAGTGACACTAGATCCATTAAGATTTCCCCAGTAACAGTGACAATAGGGTTAGAATTTTTCTGATTAACAATCAGTTAAGTAACAGAGGAAATTCATAGTGGGAATCAGATTGAAGACTCTCATTAGACAGTGTTTGTCATGGGTGTCCAAGCATCCTAGTGGTTCAAGAGACAACGGAGGAAGTCTTCACGTGACCGGAGGAGCATCACCTGGGTGAGGTTGCTTGTCTGGAATACATGGTGCTAGTGTGTTCTCAGCACAGTGATGAGAATGACTATACTCCTGAACACTGATCTGAGTCTATATACACTTTAGAATATACGTCACACAATCTACACTTTATACACACACACACACACACACACACACACACTTCTCCTACATATACTCTTTGCTTTAATAAATTTCTTGTTTTTAGTTGTTGAAGCTAGAGTTGTCAAGTATGTTATGTTGGGGAAGAATGAGAGGGGGCATGATCCAGGGGTGAGTAAGAAGGTGTCTTCAGATTGAGGGAGTGTTGTGGACGGAGTCTGCTGGATATCTCCAGGATAGAGATATTGAATTAAAACAAATGTGGGTGTTGATTCCCCTCACTCCAGGGACGACACTAAAGTGGTAAAGAAGAACAAATCTACTATGACATTCATTCTTTACACACACAACAGATATGCCATGTTTATATTGTTTCAAATAAAATGTTTGTTTGTTTATTCATGTCTTTTGAACAATTTATAGTAAGCTCTACACTATTTTCTTAAGAATATATAGATGAAACAGATATAATGCCAGCAGTATATTTTGTCAAAAGATAGTGAATAAGATAGTTTAGTCACCCCTAAATAACATTAACAATTAGATACAATAGAAAGGGCAAGAGAAGCACCCAGCAAGTGAAATATAAGTAGAATAGCAGAGCAGGCAAACCCTGTAATTGACAGATCAGTGGAATAGTTGAGGAGGCAAACCCTACAAGTGATAGAGCAGTGCAATAGCAGAGGAGTCAAACCCCACAAGTGATAGAGCAGTGGAATATAAGATGAGGCAAGCCCTATAAGTAATACATCAATGGAATAACAGAGGAGTCAAACCCCACAAGTGATAGAGCAGTGGAATATAAGATGAGGCAAGCCCTATAAGTAATACATCAATGGAATAACAGAGGAGGCGAACCCCACAAGTGATAGAGCAGTGGAATATAAGATGAGCAACCCAAAGTAATAGACATGGAATAAAGAGGAGTCAAACCCAAAGTGATAGAATGGAATAAAGGAGCAAGCCCAAAGTAATAACATGGAATAAAGAGACACCCCACAATATAGAAGCAGGAAAAGGATAGGCCGCCAAGTGAAGAAGCATATAAATAGCAAGGCTAAACATACAGATCAAACAGGGATAAAGCAAGCCTATAAGAGAGGAATATAAGAGAGAAGCCCATACAATAATACAGATGGAATAACAAGGAGCAAGCCCAAAGTGAAAGCAGTGGAAAATAAAAGAGGAAACCCCAAAGTGAAGAGCAGTGGAATATAAGATGAGGAACCCATAAGTAATACATCGAATATAACAGAGGAACCTAAAGTATAAGCATGAATAAAGAGAGCAAAGCCCAAAGTAATACATCAAGTAAAAGAGGCAACCCCAAAGTGATAGAGCAGTGGAAAAAGAGGAGCAAGCCCATAAGTGATACATCAGTGGAATAACAGAGGAACCCACAAGTGATAGAGCAGTGGAAAAAGAGAGCAAAGCCCAAGTAATAATCAATGGAATAAAGAGGGTAAACCCCACAAGTGATAGAATAAATAAGATGAGGCACCCAAGTAATACATCAATGGAATAAAGAGGAGAACCCCAAAGTGATAGAGCATAAATAAGATAGGCAACATAATAAACATCAATGGAATAAAGGAAACCCCAAAGTAATAGACAGTGGAATAAAGATGAGGCAAGCCCATAAGTAAACAATGGAATAAAAAGGAAGCCCAACTAATATAAGGAATAAAGAGAGGCAAGCCCAAAGTAATAGATGAAATGAATAGCAAGCTAAACCCCACAAGTGAAGAGAGTAATAAAGATAGGCAAGCCCTATAAGTAATCACAATGAATAACAGGGCAAACCCACAAGTGATAGAGCAGTGGAATAAAGATGAGGCGAACCCTATAAGTAATACATCAATGGAATAAAGAGGAGTCAAACCCCATAAGTATAGAGCAGTGGAATATAAGATGAAAGCCCACATAAGAATGAATAAAGATAGCAGGGCTAAACCCAAATATGAGAAGGAATATAAATAGGCAACCCATAAGTAATACATAAGAATAACAGAGGGTAACCCCACAAGTGATAGAGCAAGGAATATAAGATGAGGAAGCCCTTAAGTATGAATAAGAATAACAGAGGAGCCAACCCCACAAGTGATAGAAGTGGAATATAAGATGAGGCAACCATAAGTAATGAATAAGGATAACAAGCCATAACCCATAAGTGATAGAGAGGAATATAAGAGCAACCCATAGAGAAATAAGATAAGCAAGGCATAAACCCATAGTGATAGAGCAGTGGAATAAACCAGGCAAGCCCTATAAGTAATACATCAATGAATAACCAGAAGTAAACCCCAAGGATAGAGCAGTGGAATATAAGGCAAGCCCTATAAGAGGAACATCAATGAATAAAGCTAAGTAAACCAAAGTGATAGAGCAGTGGAATTAAAACAACCCAAATAATACACATGGAATAAAGAGGAAGCATCAAACCCAAAGTGAAGAGCAGTGGAGTGAAGCCCCAATAAGTAATGAATCAAGATGAAAGCATAAACCCCACAAGGATAGAGAGGGAAATAAAGAACATAAGTAATAAATGAGAAACCAGAAGTAAACACCACAATGATAGAGAGGGAAATCCAAGATAGAGTATAATATAAGATAGGCAACCCAAAGTAGTAAATCCACAATGATAGAGCAGTGGAACCCAAAGTGAAGACAGTGAATAATACATCAAGCAACCAGAGGAGTAACCAGAATGATAGAGCAGTGGAACCCAAAGTGAGGCAATGTAATAATACATAGGCAATACCAGAGGAGCAACCCCAAGGAATAAAGAGGGCAACCCTACAAGTATAACAGTGGAATAAAGAGGGAACCCATAAGTAATACATCAATGGAATAACAGAGGAGTCAAACCCCACAAGTGATAGAGCAGTGGAATATAAGATGAGGCAAGCCCTATAAGTAATACATCAATGGAATAACAGAGGAGTCAAACCCCATAAGTGATAGAGCAGTGGAATATAAGATGAGGCAAGCCCTATAAGTAATACATCAATGCAATAACAGAGGAGTCAAACCCCACAAGTGATAGAGCAGTGGAATATAAGATGAGGCAAGCCCTATAAGTAATACATCAATGGAATAACAGAGGAGTCAAACCCCATAAGTGATAGAGCAGTGGAATATAAGATGAGGCAAGCCCTATAAGTAATACATCAATGGAATAACAGAGGAGTCGAACCCCACAAGTGATAGAGCAGTGGAATATAAGATGAGGCAAGCCCTATAAGTAATACATCAATGGAATAACAGAGGAGTCAAACCCCACAAGTGATAGAGCAGTGGAATATAAGAATGAGGCAAGCCCTATAAGTAATACATCAATAGAATAACAGAGGAGTAAAACCCCACAAGTGATAGAGCAGTGGAATATAAGATGAGGCAAGCCCTATAAGTAATACATCAATGGAATAACAGAGGAGTCGAACCCCACAAGTGATAGAGCAGTGGAATATAAGATGAGGCAAGCCCTATAAGTAATACATCAATGGAATAACAGAGGAGTCAAACCCCACAAGTGATAGAGCAGTGGAATATAAGATGAGGCAAGCCCTATAAGTAATACATCAATGCAATAACAGAGGAGTCAACCCCACAAGTGATAGAGCAGTGGAATATAAGATGAGGCAAGCCCTATAAGTAATACATCAATGGCAATAACAGAGGAGTCAACCCCACAAGTGATAGAGCAGTGGAATATAAGATGAGGCAAGCCCTATAAGTAATACATCAATGGAATAACAGAGGAGTCAAACCCCACAAGTGATAGAGCAGTGGAATATAAGATAGGCAAGCCCTATAATTAATACATCAATGGAATAACAGAGGAGTCAAACCCCACAAGTGATAGAGCAGTGGAATATAAGATGAGGCAAGCCCTATAAGTAATACATCAATGGAATAACAGAGGAGTCAAACCCCACAAGTGATAGAGCAGTGGAATATAAGATGAGGCAAGCCCTATAAGTAATACATCAATGGAATAACAGAGGAGTCGAAACCCCACAAGTGATAGAGCAGTGGAATATAAGATGAGGCAAGCCCTATAAGTAATACATCAATGAATAACAGAGGAGTCAAACCCCACAAGTGATAGAGCAGTGGAATATAAGATGAGGCAAGCCCTATAAGTAATACATCAATGGAATAACAGAGGAGTCAAACCCCACAAGTGATAGAGCAGTGGAATATAAGATGAGGCAAGCCCTATAAGTAATACATCAATGGAATAACAGAGGAGTCAAACCCCACAAGTGATAGAGCAGTGGAATATAAGATGAGGCAAGCCCTATAAGTAATACATCAATGGAATAACAGAGGAGTCAAACCCCACAAGTGATAGAGCAGTGGAATATAAGATGAGGCAAGCCCTATAAGTAATACATCAATGGAATAACAGAGGAGTCTAACCCCACAAGTGATAGGGCAGTGGAATATAAGATGAGGCAAGCCCTATAAGTAATACATCAATGGAATAACAGAGGAGTCAAACCCCACAAGTGATAGAGCAGTGGAATATAAGATGAGGCAAGCCCTATAAGTAATACATCAATGGAATAACAGAGGAGTCAAACCCCTCAAGTGATAGAGCAGTGGAATATAAGATGAGGCAAGCCCTATAAGTAATACATCAATGGAATGGCAGAGAAGGTAAACCCCACAAGTGATAGAGCAGTGAAATAGCAGTGGTGGCAAACCCAGCGTGGGATATATCAGTGGAATAACAGAGGCAACAAGCACCACCTTCCCTGTGCACAGCCCACATAAACGCCTTGTCTAGAATACTCGTCCAAAAATGATTCTGAAAAACATGTCAGGGAAAGCAGAAGGAATAGGAAACTTAACATTGTTGTCTGAAAATATTGTTTGGGCATCATCATCTGTGTCAGTTAATCAGCATTTATCAATTACAAGGGGGCTTCAAATAAACACCTAATTTGTTTTCGTTTGTTTGTTTTTTGGGTGAATATTCTGAAAGAGTAAGGAACAAATGTATCACTTTTCAATATAGTCACCATTGCATTAAATACGAGTCCTCCAGCGCCGATAAAGTGCTTGGACTCCTGTAGAAAAAATTCTCTTGGTCGCATATATAACCACTCTGGGTCACTACTCGGGGTGTCTTAGTGTAGAACACTTGTTGGACTGAGAGGCATGCATCGCCATACTAGATTTTCATTCCCCGATGAATTTATATATGCTTCACCCCTTCACTGATCATAAAACGGTAACAGAACGCTGCTTCACTTCGGTGCATATCAAAAGTGGGACAGTCATCTTTAAACTGCCCTTTTGATGTCACATGCTTAACACTCTTGGCATCTTTAGCAACAATATTAACAGATTACAAGATAATGGCATGGTTATTGTCATTTCTATCACAATACTTGGATTTTCATTTGGAGCCACCTCGTGTGTTTTCATTTGTTGCATATAATTGATAATATTGCCATGATACAAAGTTAGGTCGGACAGGAGTTAATACTTATATAGAAGGTACATAAATAAAGCGATAGAGCAACGTAGAAAGTAGAACTCAGGGGTCAGTTAGTAAGGTCGATTACTGCTCATCAGAGGCCGGGAACACGAACGGGGCGCGAAGCGTTCAGCTAATCAAGAGGAGAAACCACGTGTTTGGACACGACGAATAGCCGTGTTAGGCTCAAACCGTCACTTGAGAGCCAGGACAGGCTAACGTTAATATCGAAGTTCCACTCTGAGAAACAGCTTAGATAAAAATCACATCGAAGTAGAAGTTACAGTGAAATATGCAGTGATGGATCAGAAGTCTCATTAAGTAAACTTAACGACAGAAACGTGTATAATGCCAGCCAGAAAGAAGCCACAAAGGAGGACTTTCAAACTGTCAAAATACATCGTATCAAGAACACCAAAGAGAAGAAGGAACAATATTATTATGTATAAATAGCTCATCTTATGGAGCATAACTCCACAAATCCCCAAAAACTGGTACAAAATGAACCGTCATATGGTGATGCACATGAAGGACAAGGTGGGAGAGAGATTACTAGTGGTCATTTTCTAATGAAAGATATACACCTATTTACAAAACAGTGAATGTCACGAGTATTTTTTGTCAAGTGCACACATCTTCACACAAAGCGTACTGGCTTGTGAGAAGGGTGCAAGATATTCCACGCTAGAGCATGAAGGCAGGGAACTGCATGAAGATGTCCACGGAGGCATTGGAACTCATGGCACTTGGATGTTAGTACTCCAAACGACAAGGAGACTGAATCCACACGACGTCCACGACGGTTGGATTGGTAGTATCGGCCCACTATAAGAATTATATACTTTTTAGTGATGTAATTGGAATATCCACTCGAACAATGTCATTGGAAGAATGTATGAACGGGTACGTGAGAATCTAGACAGATTAATATGGCCTGACTGAACATTCTTTTTTTCATGTCAAGATATATAATACCACCAGAATGTGGGGGGGGGGGGGGGTGCGGTATAATGCCATGATACAAAGACAGGTCGGACAGGAGTTAATACATATATAGAAGGTAAATAAATAAAGCGACAGAGCAAGGTAGACAGTAGAACTCGCGAGTCAGTTAGTAGGATCGATTATACTGCTCAACAGAAGCAAGAAACACGGACCTGGCGCGAAGCGTTCAGCCGATCACGAGGCGAAACCACGTGATTCGATCGATAAACAGCCGTGTTAGGCTAAAACCGTAACTTGGAAGCCAGAGCAGGCTAACGTAATATCGCAGTTCCACATTGAGAAACAGCTTAGATAAAAATCACATCGAAGTAGAAGTTGCAGTGAAATATCCAGTGATGAATCAGAAGTATCATTAAGTCAACTTAACGACAGAAACATGTAGAATGCCAACCAGAAAGAAGTCACAACGGACGACTGTAAAACCGCCAGCGTATTCAGCGTAACACGCAGTATTCATGTGCAGCGGTGTTCGCCCAGGGGATGTAGTGTAAGTCTCACACGTGACACGAACTGAAAGTTGGGAGATTTCTATTATATGTATGATGCACATGAGAGTATTCTGACGAACGATCATGACGCCATTGATAGTCTGGATTGAGGACACCCATGTCAAAGAGTCCTCTAAAAGTACTGGAGAGCTTTGGTCATAGACCATAACTTTAGGATGGGAAAATCCCAACTGCACCTACACGTGGTAGAGGATGGAAACACACCACGGTGTAGCTAACACCGAGTATTCACCGGATTAAGTGGACAACTCTGCAGCTGAGCAGAGCAGAGCACTCATTTGTCCTGACAATCGGAAATGGCTGTCAAAGGCAGAGTTAAAAGACAACCATGTGAATGTGGAAGGCACGGGAAAACCATCACATTATCTTCCCAAGATTTCATTTCGACACACATTTCAGAAATAGTGAACGATGTTAATGGCTGTTTTAGGACATCCTCGTCCGGTAGGGACAGTCATGGGCCACAGGTGACACCAGACCGTCATCCAGCTACTGATGGCAAAACTAAAACTCTAACTAGACTAAATAAATTTAGTTAGTTAGTTAGTTAGTTAGTTAGTTAGTTAGTTAGTCGAGGTTCCAACTTCACGGCAACGGGTCGTCCCCATTATGCTCCGTTCATGTGCCAGTGAATATCACACAAAATTCTCCCCACTGTCCAATGTGAAAAGTGGAATAGGCAGGAGTCTCGGCAATCCAACAGCCCGCACAGGTACACTGTGCATAATGCCGCTGCCAGAATGCCAACACAAAATTAATCCACGAAAACTACAGTTCATCGTCGATGGACTCGGCAGTCACCAGAAAGACCTCATTGACCCAGGTTTTCTCACATGGCTCGGTCATTTACCGCAGGGCAACCCGCCAAAAGTGTCGCATAAAGCACGAACTCCGCAGCTTCAGCGCCGTCCCCCGGGAGTCTCCTGAAAAATGCACTCGTGAACCGAAAAGGTAAATTAGTCTATTTAGCAACAGCCGGTAGCCATTGTTGCGAACCTGCAGGTCACTGTACAGGACAGATGTAAAAGCATTCCCCGCGAATTTCACAGCTCACAGTGTCGCCCATGCACTCACTCAGTAGCAGAGCGACGGAACCATGTACTACCAGTCCAACATGAGGAAAATGCGATTGCAAACAATAGCTGCAAGCATAAACACGCCACAGGCCTAAACGGTTCAACGCCTAACCGCCATATTGGCGACCGGAAAGTCCTAATAGTATGATATTATTATATGAACATGGAATGTTAGAACATTAAATGAGCTAGGAAAGTTAAACAATGTTCTAAGAGAAATGGCAAACATTAAAATGAATATACTAGGCATAAGTGAGATGAGATGGAAGGGATCTGGCAAAATTATAACCGAAAAACACACAATAATTTATTCTGGAGGGGACACACATGAAAAAGGTGTAGGAATAATATTTGATGAAAAAACAACCAAATCTATGAATGGATACCGGTGTATTTCAGATAGAGTTATATAATTGTCAAAATCAAAGGCAAACCAAATAGATATAAATATTGTACAAGTATATGCTCCAACAACAAGCAGTAGTGATGAAGAAATACAACACTTTTACGATGAAGTAGAAATGGCAATAGCTCAAATTGGATCACAAGAAATAAACATAATACTGGAGATTTTAATGCAAATGTAGGAAAGGGAATAATAGAAGATATACAGGTAGTCGTCGACTTACGACCACGATCGGTTCCGACAGACAGGTCGTAACACGATTTGGTCGTAAGTTGAGTACGCTATGTGTACAGTAATGTGAAGTGATGTTATAACAATATTTAAGTTAGATTATATCATAAATTTCTTTTATTATTGTTATAAATCATAATTTTCGATGTTCATTTTGTGCCATTTGTATCGTCTCTACACCATTTTGTTTATTATTTTTACATCGCCAGGTTTAAGAAAAACACTGTATTCACTGTACATGTACAACGGGTTTAATATTTGCAAAACATACAAAATATAGGTGTGGAAAATACTATAGTAAACATTATTATTACATGGTCTACCATCTCTAGTTCGGCGTCGTCAATAAAGACTGATGGTACCCCATGTGCACCTTGTGACATAATCTGTGTCTTCTTTTTGCTAATTGTTAAACCAAATTCTGAATAAGCATTAGAGAATGCAGATAGTAGACATTGTAATTCGTCCTCAGAGTGGGTCGTAACTGCAGCATCATCTGCAAAAATCAGGTTATCCATCTAAGTCTAAGAAGACTGAGCATGGAATAAACCGTCACACAACCTGATCTTTGCAGGCAACGCCATTCGACTGATAATTGAGGCAGAAATAAATCTTTAAATATTGCGCACAACCCACTACTGGCAACGCTGATCGCACTCTGGTATGAACCTAAGGCCTATCCACGTCAATGTGGAAGCACTAGACTCGAGTTAATAATATGGCTAGTGATTGTGGTCGTAAAGTCGAATGGTCGTAAGTTGCATAGGTCGTAAGTCGACATCTAGCTGTAGTGGGGAATTACAGTTTAGGTACAAGAAATGAAAGAGGAAAGAAACTAATCTTCTTCTTCTTCTTCTTCAGCTTTCCGAGCCATTGAGGTTCTTTGCTGCAAATACAATCCGTCTCCATTCGTCTCTCTGGTGGACCTTCAAAGAAACTAATAGAATGGGCAAATATTAATGATATGATAATTGGAAACACATGGTTTAAACACTATAAAAGTCGACTATACACATTGAAAAGCCCTGATATGAAAATACGCAACCAAATTGACTACATACTTATTAATAAAAGATTTAGAAATGCATTAATTAATGTAAAGACAATGCCTGGTGCTGACGGTAATAGTGATCATGTACCACTATGTGAACAAATAAAAGTAAGATTAAAGAGAGGGAAAAAATGGTTAAGAACTTGAGACTTAATAAAGAGGTTCTGAAAGTAGATAAAGAAATTCAAGAACAATACAGAGTGACTGTGAAAAATAGGTATAATGCAATAGCTAAAATACAGAGTATAAATGAACAATGGGAAATGTTAAGAGACTCCATTCATCAAACTAACAAAGAAATATTACCGGAGAGAAGCCAAAAAGCTCAGAAAACATGTATGAATGAATAAATCTTAATAATGATGGATAAAAGGAAACAGAATAAAAATGACAAACAAGAGTATGATAAGATAAATAATTAAACGAGAGACAAATGTGTGAAGGCAAAAGAAAGTTGGTTAAAAGAGCATTGAAAAAAAAAATAAAAATAAATGAATTAAATTCTATTAAAGCTCAAAAACGTATGCACAGACAAATCAGTGAGCTCACAGGAAGAAAAATAAGAATAAATACAGGGTGTTTGAAATCAAAAACAGGAAAGATATTGTTGGAGGAAGGTGCTATAATGAAGAGGTGGAATGAGTATTAGTTAGTTAGTTAGTTAGTTAGTCGCGGTTCCAACTTCACGGCAACGGGTCGTCCCCATATTGCTCCGTTCCTGTGCCAGTGAATATCACACAAAATGCTCCTCACTGTCCTGTGTGAACAATGGAATGGACAGGAGTGCCGGCAAGCCAACAGCCCGCACAGGTACACTGTGCATAATGCCGCCGCCAGAATGCCAACACAAAAGTCCTCCACGAAAAATACAGTTCATCGTCGATGGAAACGGCAGTCACCAGAAAGACTTCATTGACCCGGGTCTTATCCCATATGGCTCGGTCTCTTTCAGCAGGGCGACCCACCGAAAGCGCTGCAGAAAGCACGAACTCCGTAGCTACAGCGCCGACTCCCAGGAGTCTCCTGAAAAAAGTACTCGTGAACCGAAAAGGCAAACCAGTCAATCCAGCAACAGCAGGCTGCCATCGTTCCGAACACGCAGTTCACGCTAATGAGTATATAAGTGGAATGAGTATATAAGAGAATTATATAATGGAGAAAGGGAAGAATTAACAGAAGAAAGTAACTTAGAAGGCCCACCTATTCTAAAAGAAGAAGTCGCTGACGCTATGAAACATATGAAGAAAGGAAAAACAGCTTGGCCAGATGAAATCACAGTAGAAGAATTAGAAGTTTGAGTGAATTTGGGGTAGATATATTAACCAAAATGCTGAATGATATTTACAACAGTGGATATTTATCGTGCGATATGCTGAAATCTGTATTTATAGCAATACCAATGAGACCAGGAGCAATTGAATGCGAAGATTTCCGTATAATTAACCTCATAAACCATGTCACTAAGCTTCTACTCAGTATTATAATGCGAAGAACAAGAAAGAAAATAAAAATGGAAATTAGTGAAGAACAGTATGGTTTTATGTAAGGAAAGGGTACAAACAATGCAATATATACATTACGAACACTAATAGAAAGGTCAATTGAGAAACCGAGAGACATATATTTATGCTTCATAGATTATACTAAGGCATTTGATAAAGTAAAACATGATGAGCTGACTTAAAACATTGATGGGAAAGATTTAAGAATAATAAAGAATATATACTGGAACCAAGTAGCAGCAATTAAAATGGGAAATAAAGAGGGTAGTTACGAACAGATAAAGCTAGGAGTACGACAGGGGTGTGTCTTTTCACCCGATCTCTTCTCCCTATATAGCGAAGTAATAATGAGAGAGATCAAAGAGAAGCCAGGAATACTAATCGGAGGATATAATATAAACAATATACGCTATGCAGTTGCACAGTATTGGTGGCGGATAATGCAATTATTGGGCATTGTAGTATCAGAGAGTGCACAGAAAGGACTCTCCTTGAATATCAAAAAAACAGTAACAATGGTGATATAAAAAAAAATAAGGGTCACCAAAACGTGACATAGAAATAGAAGGGGAAATTCTCAACCAAGAGGATAATTTTAAATACCTAGGGGCACTTATAACATTAGATGGAAGATGTACAACAGGGATTAAGAGCAGAATAGGGCAGGCAAAAGCCGCATTTCAGAAAATGAAGAGTATATTATGCAATAAGTCGCTATCAATGAATGTAAGAAAGAGAGTGCTAAAATGCTATATAGAACCAGTTTTGCTGTATGGCAACGAATCTTGGAATGTAAATGAACAAATTAGGAAGAACTTAGGAGCAACAGAGATGTGGTTTTTAAGACGAATGTTGCGAATTCCTTGGACTGCCAGAGTAACTAACCACGATTGCCTGAAAGAGGCTAATGAAACTAGAACACTATATACAACAATAAGAAAGAGACAAACAGCTTTCTTTGGTCATATGATGAGAAGAGAGGCCATTGGAGAAAACCGTGCAACTGGAAAGATCCGAGGGAAGAGAGTCAGAGGTAGACCAAGAGAAATGATGCTGGGCGGATTGAGACGTTGGCATGGAGGAATATCATCAGCAGAGTTGATCCAGAACACCAAAGACCAAGATCTGTGGAGAGCCATGAACGCCTACGCCAGCCGGCAAGGCACTTGATGATAATGATGTCAGACAGCCCGTAGTTGACGCCCGTAGTTGACGCATGAGAGTGAGTACGTAAGCAAGGCAAGACTCATTCATCTTGGGAGCTGAACATTGAGGTGTGCTAAATACAAATGCAGACTAAATGAAACGCAGTTGTTTTGGTCAGCTTGGCTTTCAGTGCGTTCATTATATAGAATCGCTGCACTTTGAGTAAACAAAGAACGAGCCAGAGAATTAATCCACACATCAACCTATGACATTCCCTATACATCAAGGTATGGCAAATATGTTTTCTTACTTTGAGTTGTAACTGATGTTTATTGTTATTGTGAAGATTCGTCTTTGTCTTTTCTTCACAGATAACTATAAATGTTATTGATGAAAACGACCATTCACCTGGATTTTTTGCACCTCAATACTCTGCAACAATTAGAGAAGATATTCTTGTCGGCAGTACAGTTCTCACAGGTTAGCAAGCTAGAAAAGTAATTCCATTTAAGCTATGGCTGCAAGCGTTTGAGATATTATAGTATGTCCCGAAAAGAATGCCTTCATTCACGATCAATTATTTTGAAAACTGTCTGTTGCATCGTTATGAAATTTTTCCTGTCGTCTTATATTTACCCCCACCCAAGGAATATGTCTTTGATAGGTCCAAAAGCAACTTAAATCATCGAAAGCGGCGACATTTCTTTGATGTTTTGCTGAAAAACTAGTGATTTCTCGCTAACAAATTTGTGTTTACAGTAATGGACGCTCCTCCAATTCAGATGACACACAAGGCGTATCCGGATTCGTATGGGAGTGGGTGCAATGAAAGAAGTAGCTTAAAAGTCTACAGGGTCGGCTGCATTGCACCGGGTTTTTATCCCATATGGCTCAGTTTCTTTCCGCAGCGCGGAAAGCGTCGCACAAAGCACGAACTCCGTAGCTCCAGCGACGACCCTCGGGAGTCTCCGAAAAAATGCACTCGTGAAATGAAGGACGCGGCCCGGAATCGAACATACAACCTTCGGAGCCCGAGTCAGACGGCTTGACCACTTCACCACGGAGAATCCCGAGAGGGGTGCAATGTGTAATATTAGTAAAGACAGAGAATTTACAGAGGCATGGGGTAAATAATTTGTAAATTAACAGGAAAGTAGAAGGAATATATTTCTTACCTTATTTTTCATTTCCTTCTTGTTTCTTCAGCTGCTGGTTAATAAAGTGTACACAAGTATTCATGTTAGCTTTTTATATTGAGTTCGTGAAAGCTTCCAAATAGCTGTGCGTTAATGTGCGTATGGAGTGACCAGAAATGATACCGCAATTTAGTCATCATGTTTCCATTTGTAAGGATCTGTTCAGCTGTCTGTGTAGTTTGTTCATACGTACACATGGGTGACAGACCCGCTTTGAGTCTTCGTGAAAGATTGTCTACTCTGCTGTTTACCGTTCAGAGACGGAACATGATTACCTGTTTTGCATTATAAAAATAGTTGTCAGTGTCTCTGTAGTGGGCTTTCTTCTTAACGACCAAGATGTTGGTCCTCTTTTCATTGAAGTTTATAGATTGATTCGTATGCACGTGTGTTGTCCCCTAATTTGACAACGTGTTTGCTCTCACGTTTCTTGTTATGCCACAATATGTCAGTTTCCACCGCAATATTACTCTTCTGTTGGTATTCAATGCGTTTAGTGTGTGTGTGTTTTTTTTTTCTTTTTTTTCTTTCAATACAGTTGTTTGTCACCGCTGAGGGCTTGCGGAATTGAAAATTCATCACTGTCGAATACAAACTGTTGCCATTGACATTATGCTGATGCTGTAATGTTTAGGGCCTGAAATTCGTCTGAATAGTTGGAGCAAAATATCCCAGTAAGTGTGTAAGTAGATTAAGGTCTGTGATCTGCTCAGACCTTAATCTGTGTCGGACGATTCCAGTAGGTTGATGATTGCTCTCGGTTGCATAAAATTCAATCCATCCTTTCTCCAATAGTCCTCTTCCTCTTTCAACACATGGTCCTCAAATTTTTTCCAGTAACTTTTATCAATATTTAATAGCGCGGACTGGTTGACAGACAGACAGACAGACAGACAGACAGACAGGTAGGTAGGTAGGTAGAAAGGTAGGTAGGTAGAACGGTAGGTAGGTGGGTGGATGGATGGATGGATGGATGGATATAAAGATAGATAGATAGCTAGCTAGGTAGGTAGGTAGGTAGTCAGACAGACAGACAGACAGACAGATAGATAGATAGACAGACAGACAGACAGACAGACAGATAGATAGATAGATAGATAGATAGATAGATAGATAGATAGATAGATAGATAGATAGATAGATAGATAGATAGATAGATAGATAGATAGATAGATAGATAGATAGATAGATAGATAGATAGATAGATAGATCCCCGCCAGGAGCTGGGCGAAGCCGGGCCGAGTCAGCTAGTTTATTTATATAATCACGTTTCATGAAAGAACCCCCATTGGAGACATCTCTGAACAATACCATTTAACTCCGCGCTGTTTGTGCCAAAACGAAAACCGCGAGACAATTTAAAAAAAGCGCGGATGTGTCTTGCTGAAGCTGTAATACTTTTAAAATGATAGTATTAATCCCCGAGCCGTAAATTATATACCGCATATAAACAAACATCTGCCGTACAATCTCCAGAACAAAAATATTTTTGTTGGGTGGACATAATGATAAAGTTATATGCTAAATCTCATCATTTTCCCTCAGTTGGTTACTGAGATATTGAATTTTATATTGGGGCAAGAAAAAATAAACACACTATAGACATTCACAAGTGCTAGGTAGTGTCTTTATGAAGTGAGTTACCAGCCTCCTTTGGGATCACTATCCAGGGTGTAATAAAGGTAAGGATTCCTTTTCATGTCACGAGGCATATTGTGTATAAGGTACAAACCCCAAATATTATTAGATCACTCGGCATTCAACGGATGAATATCGCACTAGCCACCATTACTTCCCATAAAATTGTGCAGTACCCAGTACGGGGAGCACATGTCACTTAGAAAAATAAATCTACACCTCAGTGGGAATTCAAACACGTGACCACTAGGTTGGCAAGCTAGCGTACGGGACACTACACTATCAAGTCTCCCATCCAGGTTGTCTTCTTCTGACCTTCATTCCCCATTGGAGTATGGGCCTTTAATCAACTCAGGCCAAGCTGACCTATAGTTGGCTATTTCTTGCAGCTCTCCCCATATTATTCATCTCTATCTCTAATTCTCCTTAAAATTCCTTGCAATAAAAAATTAACCGAAGCTACTGCCTGGAGTTACTTATTTTAATATAACAGATGGCAGCTGTTATATTCTGAGAATAGGAGATACAGGAGGATATTTGACTATTACACCTGTCGTGGTTGTTTGTTTCGTGAACTGCATGATCAGAAAAATGGTTGCTGAACTAACTGGATTTGGCTTATGCAGTAATGTGTGGCTGCTAGTTTTCTAGTGACTGACGCTTCCGTTGACTATGAATTGTATTTTTTGTGGCAGATTTTTGTGTTGGCATTCTGGCAATGGCCTTATGCATGTTTACCTGTGCGGATTGTTGGTTTGTCGAGAATCCTGTCTGTTCCACTGTTCACATGGGGCAGTGACTAGTAATTACTAGTATTTTGTGTGATATTCACTGGCGCAGGAACAGAATATTATGCGGCAACTCTTTGTCATGAAGTTGGAATCGCGACTGACTAACTATCTATTTGAATATGAGATCTACAGTAGGACTGTTTAATAGGACGTCTGTTAAAAAAAGCATAAGACTTTTGGAAAAATACAATTGTTCACCTAGAGGTCTGAAACTGTAGTCCACTTCTAAGTGTCCTCACATTGGGACTGCAGTGCTTTCTTTCAGTAGTACCACCAATGTTGGAAGCATTTTGGGAAAGCCTCTTTGGGAATGGAGTACAATGCGACCATTATGTTCCACATAATGCCTTCTCTTGACTTAAATGGGGTCCTTGTTAGTGGCACATTTAGCTTAGACAATAGCCAGAGATCACAAGGAGCCATGTTGGGAGAGTAGGGAGCCTGAGAAACTAGAGGAATATTGTGTTTGACTAGAAAAGTATGAATTAATAGGGGCGTTCATTTGAAACTCATTCCGATGACTTTATTACAAAAGCATGAAAGAAACATTAACAGGTGTGGTAAAATTAAACAAAGCATTAATTTTGAATGAATTATGCACCATGGGTTGGTAAGAAGAAGTCGCCGTAGGCATTCAGGCAAGCATCCCATTGCTTGAGTAGGCGGCGAATGCCGCCCCCCCCCCCCCCAAAAAAAAAGGATTGTGGTTGCTCACTGAACCAAGTGTTTACCGCGTTCATTATGTCTGCATCTGTGTGAAATCGTTGCCCATTGAGAGCATTTTTTTTAGAGGTCCGAACAAATGAAAATCACATGGTGGCAAATCAGGACTATAGACTGGATGTTGCAGAATTTCCCACTTCTTCCTTGCTAATGCTTCCTGCACAATCTTTGCGACATGGGACGAGCATTATCGTGCAACACAATCACACCGCGAGAAAGCATGCCGGGTCATTTATTCTTGATGGCTTTTTGCAGCTTGTCTAATGTTTGCAAGTAGTGGGTAGAGTTGATGTTGACACTAGGTTCTTTAAAGTATCTTAAAGGCCAACAATAGCCCTTCATGGTAAAAAAATGCGCTCACCATAATCTTACCAGCGGAAACCTGTAACTTGAATTTTTTGGCTTTTGTTGATCCAGCATACTTCCATTGCATGCTCTCTCTTTTGCTGCTCGGCTCAAAGTGGTGACACCATGATTCATCGCCTGCCACTATGCGGAAGAGAAATGCATCACCCTCCACTCTGTAACGCAGCAAGTGGTTCAAACACCATCACATGCGTTCCTCTTTTTGATGGTCGGTCAACATCCGTGGTACCCACTGTGAACACACCTTCCGATATTGCAGTTTCTTACCATCGACCTTTTGAACTGTCCCAATTGACACATCAAATTTTTTCGCCCGCTAGCGAACGTATGCTTCGACAACGGTTCATCTGTACTGTTGCATCAATTTTGGCGAGGTTTTTTCTCTTGCAAAGTGGTGACACCATGATTCATCGCCTGCCACTATGCGGAAGAGAAATGCATCACCCTCCACTCTGCAACGCAGCAAGTGGTTCAAACACCATCCCATGTGTTCCTCTTTTTGGTGGTCGGTCAACATCCGTGGTACCCACTGTGAACACACCTTCCGATATTGCAGTTTCTTACCATCGACCTTTTGAACTGTCCCAATTGACACATCAAATTTTTTCGCTATCGAACGTATGCTTCGACAACGGTTCATCTGTACTGCTGCATCAATTTTGGCGATGGTTTTTTCTGTTGCAACAATAGCGCTTGACCCGGCCGTCGAAGATTTGTCGTGAACTGACGTCCTTTCAGAAACATTCGTGCCGCCCAGTCTGTCACTGTTGTCTTCGACACACATTTGTTACCATACGCTGCCTGCATTCTTCGATGAATGTCCATTGGTCGTCATCCTTCGAATGAAAGACACCGAATCACCGCTCTTTGAGTTTTTTTTAAAACGGATTTTGGGTCAACCCGGCCATTTTCTCAACGGTCAGAAACAGAACATATGCATCATATGACGATAAGCTTGTGCTCTTTTATTCATTGGTCAGTACTTATCACATGACTATGACATAATCATGTTCAACGTACGCAATTACGCGCGGTGCGGCATGAACGGATTTCAAATGAACGCCTCTTATAGATGCGAAGAAAGGGTGAGTGCACTGTCACGATGGAGCTGCCTAGTGTCTGTTGCCCACAGGGCCATTCACTGGCATTGTTATATATGGAGCTTCACCTCAATCCATGCAATAAGATACCATAAAATATTGTACTTAGTATACCAAGTGTTTGCTGTGTCAGAATAGTGCCAATGCAGATAGTTACAGACTAAGAAAACATTTTCTGTATTCATTTTCAGTCACAAGAATATACATAATAATTGAAACTAACAATATTTTATCTTTTATTATTTTTCAGTGACAGCGAGTGATCTTGACAGTGGATTAAATGATGAAATTGTCTTCTCAATTGTAGACAGTACATCTTTTGATGTGACAACAGAAAACACAAACAAGACCTATCATGGAACTGTTATAGTGAAGAGGTGATATGATACATGCTGTGTAACTTTGTGACAGTGTTAAGACTTCTTGTATTTCTTCTTTGCATCGATTTTTTGGCTAGTAAATAACATCTAGTTGTGGATCTTTAAAGTCATTGTGCTTCAAAGTTTTCATACATTTGTGTTAAGTTTGCTTCATGTAGACAATATCCCACATAAGGTAACTGGCTCTATCTACCCGTGAGTATGTTTTCTTTACTAGCAGTTTTGCCAGGGCTGCGGCCCTTTGACCTACTCTTGGCAATTTCCAACTGCTGATCAGATTTTTAACATGCACATAAGACCTCCTGTTTTTCATTATTATTCAAGAAGGCTAGTTATCCGATTCTCACTACCCAAGAGATCAGGGAGACGTGTGATATCATTAGATTACCAGGGGTTGTTGGACACACTTCACAGCCCTGTGCTGGGATCGAACCGTGCACCTTATGTGCCTGAGGTGGGCAGCACAAGCTCTGAGCCACAGGCTTCCCCTCGTATGTTGAAATTGAACATAACAACACTTAAAACTTAAAATACCTTCAACATTTCAGGGGTACCCCCCCCCCTCGCGTTGAACTCAAGTGTGGTCCATACACACTACTTCTAGTAGCACTGGGAAATAGGACAAAATGTTACTTGTGGATAAGCTTTCCCAATTGCCAGTGCCCCTTGCCATGAAGTGAACCTACGCTGATGTTAGAGGTACTTGTAATTTACGTCCCAAAGTCAAGAATGAGAAGTCAACATTTTAATCCAATGGTTCGGTGTAGGAGTTGAACCCCTTACCTCGGCATCAGCACACCCCTGGTAACTAATGATATCACACGTCTCCCTGATCTCTTAGGTAGTGAGAATGGATACCTAGCTTTCTTGAATAATAATGCGTGTTCTTATCCATTCAGCCATGATGACCTACATTTCTGGTTTTCACTTTCATCTTGTTGTCTTCCTCCTCTGCCCTTTATCCCCCGCTGGGGCATAGGCCATCAACCGAACCACGCCAGACCGTCCTATCTGTAGCTGTTTCCTGCAGCTCCCTCCATGTCTTCCCAATATCTCTGTAATTATCTTCTCCGTGTATTTTTAGGTCTCCTGCTATTATGTCCGCCTTGTGGGTTCCAGAAAAAGAGTGTCCAGTTACATTGTTTCAGACTTTCATACTGTGTGTCCTATCCACCGCCAGCATCTTCAGACGATTCTTGCTTCACTGGCATTTGTTTAGTTCTCTCCATGAGCTCTACATTGGTGATTCTGTCATACCATTTTATTCCCACTATTCTGTGTAGGCACTAATTAGTAAATATTTGCTGTTTATTAGTAACTCCTTTAGTTATCCATGTTTCTGACCCACACAGTAGTACCAATTTAACATTGCAGTTAAACATTCTAAGTTTGGTATAGTATGTTCCGATTTGAATGCCTTCATTCACGATCAATTATTTTGAAAACTGTCTGTTGCATGTTTATGAAATTTTTCCAGCCGTCTTATATTTACCCCCACCCAAGGAATATGTCTTTGATAGGTCCAAAAACAACTTAAATCATCAAAAGCGGCGACATTCCTTTGATGTTTTGCTGAACAACTAGTGATTTCTCGCGAACAAAGTTATATTTACAGTAATTGGAGACCTGCCAATTCAGATGACACACAAAGGCGTATCCGGATTCGTATGGGAGTGGGTGCAATGAAAGAAGTAGCTTACAGGGTCGGCTGCATTGCACCGGGTTTTTATCCCATATGGCTCAGTTTCTTTCCGCAGCGCGGAAAGCGTCGCACAAAGCACGAACTCCGTAGCTCCAGCGACGACCCTCGGGAGTCTCCGAAAAAATGCACTCGTGAAATGAAGGACGCGGCCCGGAATCGAACATACAACCTTCGGAGCCCGAGTCAGACGGCTTGACCACTTCACCACGGAGAATCCCGAGAGGGGTGCAATGTGTAATATTAGTAAAGACAGAGAATTTACAGAGGCACGGGGTAAATAATTTGTAAATTAACAGGAAAGTAGAAGAACTATATTTCTTACCTTATTTTTCATTTCCTTCTTGTTTCTTCAGCTGATGCTGATGCTGTAATGTTTAGGGCCTGCAATTCGTCTGAATAGTTGGAGCAAAATATCCCAGTAAGTGTGTACGTAGATTAAGGTCTGCGATCTGCTCAGACCTTAATCTGTGTCGGACGATTCCAGTAGGTTGATGATTGCTCTCGGTTGCATAAAATTCAATCCATCCTTTCTCCAATAGTCCTCTTCCTCTTTCAACACATGGTCCTCACATTTTTTCCAGTAACTTTTATCAATATTTAATAGCGCGGACAGACAGACAGACAGACAGACAGACAGACAGACAGACAGACAGACAGACAGACAGAAAGGTAGGTAGGTAGGTAGGTAGGTAGGCAGAAAGGTGGGACGGTCGGTCGGTGGTTGGGTCGGTGTGTCGGTCGGTGGGTGGGTCGGTCGGTCGGTCGGTCGGTCGGCAGGCAGGCAGGCAGGCAGGAGATAGACAGGTAGGTAGGAAGGTAGGTAGGTAGATAGAGAGATAGAGAGAGATAGAGAGAGATAGAGAGAGATAGAGAGATAGATAGAGAGATAGATAGATAGATATAGATAGATAGATAGATAGATAGATAGATAGATAGATAGATATAGATAGATAGATAGATAGATAGATAGATAGATATAGATAGATAGATAAATAGATAGAGATAGACAGAGATAGAGATAGATAGATAGATAGATAGATAGATAGATAGATAGATAGATAGATAGATAGATAGATAGATAGATAGATAGATAGATAGATCCCCGTCAGGAGCCGAGTCAGCTAGTTTATTTATATAATCACCTTTCATGAAAGAACCCCCATTTGAGACACCTCTGAACAAACCAATTTAACTTCGCCAAAACGAAACCCACCAAATAATTTCGAAAAGAGCGGGGGTGTGTCTTGCTGAAGCTGTAATACTCTTAAAATGATGGCATGAATGCGGGAGCGGTAGATTATATACCGCATATAAACAAACATTGAAATCTGCTGTACAATCTCCAGAACAAAAAAAATTTTTTTGGGTGGACATAATGATAAGGTTATATGCTAAATCTCATCATTTTCCCTCAGTTGGTTACTGAGATATGGATGTTTATATTGAGGCAACAAAAACAAAAAAAAACACTATAAGTTTTAATGCCCTTTGACTTCCACTAATTTCCAAGTGTTATGAAAGCTCATCTTGCCTTTTGTATTCTTATTTTAGTATCCCTATCTGTTCCCCCATTTTTGTCTGCAATCAAGTTCTCTTTCATCGTGTATATAAGAATATTAACTATTTCAATTCCATAAGGTTTCATATCAGATGAACGAACGAACGAACTTTATTTTCAAAGGGTTAAGAATTGGGCACGCAGGCCCGTCTAACATTCGGCCCTTCTATCACTCTCTTTCATGCATTATTTCATATGCACATCATTCGAGGCTAACAGAGAACAACAACAATATAAAAGATATGCATTATAAAGGCATGGGAGAAATGCAAAAATCACTAATACACGACTCACTAAAATTAATGAAGTGGCAGTTGTTGTTAGCTATGGTGAACACACTGTCTACCAAAAGGGGACTGGCTGTTATACTAGGGAGATTATTATTATTATTATTATTATTATTATTATTATTATTGAGACCCGGGTTCGATCCCTCGGTAAGGTATGTGATTTGTTTTTCTGTCGGGGCAAAAAGAAAATCCTAACCTGCACAGTTCACGGCGACTGCACTAGCCAGGCGGCCTTAATTCCTCAGGCTCAAAGACCACTCTGCCATACACCGCAAGGTACTGTATTGGCAGTAAATGACAGTTTTATTATTGATGAACAAAAGGGAGGGGGAAATAACTATGAACATTTACATGTACACGATTTTCAAAGGGACTAAACCTTGTGCAAAACATGCTCAGAATTGACCGCTGAGGGGAGCAAGATCGCTTTAGTATCATCATCATGTACCCTGCCAACTGGCATAAGCGTTCATGTATCTCAACAGATCTCTGTTCTTGATCGAAGCTGTCCAAGGACAGCCAATAATGTCGTTCACAACATCAACACATGGAACAGGAATGATCTTAAAGTGATTATAAATTATGTTGTGAAATAGTGAAGACTATAGAGTGACTGTGCACTGTTGATTGATTGATTGATTGATTTAGGAACCGACATCACAGCATTCGGGACATTCCCATAAGCGCTCCGTCCCCATCCTCAGCAGCCAGCGAAGAGTTCCAACACTATGTGGTGGAGCTGGAAAGATTATAGTGTCATTATACATTACATTGTAGAACAGGGAAATGTGATTAAATACTATAATGCAGAACAGGAGAGATTACAGAGTGATTGTACATTATATGGTGGAATAGTAAATATTGTAGCATGACTATATATTATATGGTGGAACAGAAAAGATTATAGAGTTATGATATATTATGTGGTGGAATAGGAAAGATCACATAATGTAATGTTACACTATGTGGTGGAATAGAAAAGACCACACATTTACATTACACTATGTGGTGGTACAGGAAAGATCATAAAGTGATTATACACTTTGTAGTGGAACATGAAAGATAGGGTGACCATTCACTTTGTGGTGGTACAGGAAAGATCACAGAGTGATTAAACACTATGTGTTGGAATAGGAAAGACTGCACATTTACTGTACACTATGCTGTGGTACAGGAAAGATCACAGAGTGATTATACGCTATGTGGGGAAATAGAACAGACCACAGAGTGATACAGTGTATGGGGGAATAGGATACAGTGTGTGGGGGAATAGGATACGCTGTGTGATGTAATAGGAAAGATCATAGTGACCATACACTATGTTGGGGACAAGAAAGATAATACTGACATAACACTATGTGGTGGAACAGGAAAGACTAAGAAAAATTAAATTAAAAAAAATAAACATACATGCAATATTTGTGTTATTCCAACGTATTTTTGTTTGCAGCCCTCTTGACTTTGATTCTGGCTCAAAACCCATTCAGTTTAATGTGATAGCAAGCGATAAGGGAACTCCGCCTCTTTCAAATTCAGTACAGGTGACAGTTTTCCTTCAGAACGTCAATGACAATCCACCAACTATTGTCAACACGTAAGCATCTTAAGCACCATACTGATATAACATGCTATTTATAATTGTTAATACGACATGCTGCACAATTTATAAATGTGTGTATTGTATTGTATTGTATTGTATTGTATTGATATCTGGAATATTCTGTTCAGCCCTTCTGGGTTATAATTGGGATACATTATGTATATTGTATATCAGAAAATCAATGTTTATGTAGTACTAGCTGACCCGGCCCGGCTTCGCCCAGACCCTGATAGGGAGCATCTCATTTAATTCATATAAGTAGTCATATAAGTTCCCGTTCCCGACTGTCTGTCTGTCTGTCTGTCTGTCTGTCTGTCTGTCTGTCTATCTATCTATCTGTCTGTCTGTCTGACCCGGCCCAGCCCATGGTGGAGAGCATCTCATTTAAATCATATAAGTAGTCATATAAGATCCCGTTCCCGACTATCTGTCTGTCTGTCTGTCTGTCTTGGGTAAATGGAGGAGGGAGGAGGAAGAGGGAGGTGGCGGAGGGACGAGGAGGGAGGAGGAGGAGACAGGAGGAGTAGGGAGGAATAGGAGGGAGGAGGAGCGATTAGGAGGAGGAGGGTGGAGGAGGAGAGGAGGAAGAGGGAGGAGGAGGGAGAAGGAGGGAGGAGGAGAACGCAGGAGGAGGAGGAGAGGAGGAGGAGAGGGAGGAGGAGGAGAGAATAGGAGGAGGGAGGAGGCGGAGGGAGAAGGAAGAGGGAGGAAGAGGGAGGAGAAAGAGGGAGGAGAAGGAGGGGGAGGAGGAGGAGGGAAGAGGAGGAGGAGGGTGAGGAGGAGGGAGGAGGAGGAAGAGGGAGGAGATGGAATGTGAAGGGAGGAGGAGGGAGGAGGGAGGAGGTAGAGGGAGGAGGGGAGGAAGGGGGGGAGGG
>JACEFZ010002817.1:0-98957 GCA_014155875.1 Cepaea nemoralis | reverse complement strand
CTCAGACCCTTATCTCCCACATGTGATATACGGTATTGTTCTCAGATACTATCTCTCACATGCCATATGTTGAGATCTCCGACCCTATTCTCTCACATGCCATATGTTAAGATCTCAGACCCTATCTCTCACATGCATATGTTGAGATCTCAGACCCTATCTCCCACATGTCATATACAGTGGGGATCTCAGACCATATCTCCCACATGTCATATACAGTGGGGATCTCAGATCCTATCTCCCACATGTCATATACAGTGGGGATCTCAGACCCTATCTCCCACATGTCACATATAGTGGGGATCTCAGACCCTATCCAACATGTCATATACATTGGGGATCTCAGACCCTATCTCTCACATGCCATATGTTGAGATCTCAGACCCTATCTCTCACATGCCATATGTTGAGATCTCAGACCCTATCTCCCACATGTCACATACAGTGGGGATCTCAGTCCCTATCTCCCACATGTCACATATAGTGGGGATCTCAGACCCTATTTCCCACATTTCATATACAGTAGGGATCCCAGACCCTATCTCTCACATGCCATATGATGAGATCTCCGACGCTATCTCTCACATGCCATATGTTGAGATCTCAAACCCTATCTCTCACATGCCATATGTTGAGATCTCAGACCCTATCTCCCACATGTCATATACGGTTGGGATCTCAGATCCTATCTACCACATGTCACATACAGTGGGGATCTCAGACCCTATCTCTCACATGCCATATGTTGAGATCTCAGACACTATCTCTCACATGCCATATGTTGAGATCTCAGACCCTATCTCTCACATGCCATATGTTGAGATCTCAGACCCTATATCCCAAATGTCATATACGGTGGGAATCTTAGACCATATCTACCACATGTCACATACAGTGTGGATCTCAGTATATATCTCCCTCATGTCATATACAGTGGGAATCGTAGACCATATCTACCACATGTCATATACAGTGGGGATCTCAGAACCTATCTCTCAAATATCATATACAGTAGGTATCTCAGACCCTATCTACCACATGTCATATACAGTAGGTATCTCAGACCCTATCTCCAATATGTCATATACAGTGGGGATCTCAGACCCTATCTCTCACATGTCATATACAGTGGGGACCTCAGACCCTATCTCCCACATGTCATATACAGTGGGGATCTCAGACCATATCTCCCACATGTCATATACAGTGGTGATCTCAGATCTTATCTCCCACATGTCATATACAGTGGGGATCTCAGACATTATCTCCCACATGTCACATATAATGGGGATCTCAGACCCTATCCAACCTGTCACATACAGTGGGGATCTCAGACCCTATCTCTCACATGCCATATGTTGAAATCTCCGACCCTATCTCTCACATGCCATATGTTGAGATCTCAGACCCTATCTCCCACATGTGATATACGGTAGGGTTCTCAGATACTATCTCTCACATGCCATATGTTGAGATCTCCGACCCTATCTCTCACATGCCATATGTTAAGATCTCAGACCCTATCTCTCACATGCCATATGTTGAGATCTCAGACCCTATCTCCCACATGTCATATACGGTGGGGATCTCAGATCCTATCTACCACATGTCACATACAGTGGGGATCTCAGACCATATCTCTCACATGCCATATGTTGAGATCTCAGACACTATCTCTCACATGCCATGTGTTGAGATCTCAGACCCTATCTCTCACATGCCATATGTTGAGATCTCAGACCCTATATCCCACATGTCATATACGGTAGGAATCTTAGACCATATCTACCACATGTCACATACAGTGGGGATCTCAGTATATATCTCCCACATGTCATATACAGTGGGAATCGTAGACCATATCTACCACATGTCATATACAGTGGCGATCTCAGACCCTATCTCCCAAATGTCATATACAGTAGGTATCTCAGACCCTATCTCCCACATGTCATATACGGTGGGGATCTCAGATCCTATCTACCACATGTCACATACAGTGGGGATCTCAGACCCTATCTCTCACATGCCATATATTGAGATCTCAGACACTATCTCTCACATGCCATATGTTGAGATCTCAGACCCTATCTCTCACATGCCCTATGTTGAGATCTCAGACCCTATATCCCACATGTCATATACGGTGGGAATCTTAGACCATATCTACCACATGTCACATACAGCGGGGATCTCAGTATATATCTCCCACATGTCATATACAGTGGGAATCTTAGACCATATCTACCACATGTCATATACAGTGGGGATCTCAGAACCTATCTCCCAAATCTCACGTGTCACAATGAAATCTTCATATCACTAAATAAACAGTCACATAAACTTGACAGTTGAGAGTATGTAAATTCAGTTTTAAAACGAGCACAATAATGGAGTAAATAAAAGCGCCGGTCCTTCTGTAGGGCGTGCGTGGTGATTATCACTTGTTAGCCCCGCATGGCTAATTCTCACGTTGACGTGAATCGATAATTGGTAACATTCATATGGCATGTGAGAGATAGGGTCTGAGATCTCAACATATGGCATGTGAGAGATAGTGTCTGAGATCTCAACATATGGCATGTGAGAGATAGGGTCTGAGATCCCCACTGTATGTGACATGTGGTAGATAGGATCTGAGATCCCAACCGTATATGACATGTGGGAGATAGGGTCTGAGATCTCAACATATGGCATGTGAGAGATAGGGTTTGAGATCTCAACATATGGCATGTGAGAGATAGCGTCGGAGATCTCATCATATGGCATGTGAGAGATAGGGTCTGGGATCCCTACTGTATATGAAATGTGGGAAATAGGGTCTGAGATCCCCACTATATGTGACATGTGGGAGATAGGGACTGAGATCCCCACTGTATGTGACATGTGGGAGATAGGGTCTGAGATCTCAACATATGGCATGTGAGAGATAGAGTCTGAGATCTCAACATATGGCATGTGAGAGATAGGGTCTGAGATCCCCAATGTATATGACATGTTGGATAGGGTCTGAGATCCCCACTATATGTGACATGTGGGAGATAGGGTCTGAGATCCCCACTGTATATGACATGTGGGAGATAGGATCTGAGATCCCCACTGTATATGACATGTGGGAGATATGGTCTGAGATCCCCACTGTATATGACATGTGGGAGATAGGGTCTGAGATCTCAACATATGGCATGTGAGAGATAGGGTCTGAGATCTTAACATATGGCATGTGAGAGATAGGGTCGGAGATCTCAACATATGGCATGTGAGAGATAGTATCTGAGAACAATACCGTATATCACATGTGGGAGATAGGGTCTGAGATCTCAACATATGGCATGTGAGAGATAGGGTCTTAGATCTCAACATATGGCATGTGAGAGATAGGGTCTGAGATCCCCACTGTATATGACATGTTGGATAGGGTCTGAGATCCCCATTATATGTGACATGTGGGAGATAATGTCTGAGATCCCCACTGTATATGACATGTGGGAGATAAGATCTGAGATCACCACTGTATATGACATGTGGGAGATATGGTCTGAGATCCCCACTGTATATGACATGTGGGAGATAGGGTCTGAGGTCCCCACTGTATATGACATGTGAGAGATAGGGTCTGAGATCCCCACTGTATATGACATATTGGAGATAGGGTCTGAGATACCTACTGTATATGACATGTGGTAGATAGGGTCTGAGATACCTACTGTATATGATATTTGAGAGATAGGTTCTGAGATCCCCACTGTATATGACATGTGGTAGATATGGTCTACGATTCCCACTGTATATGACATGAGGGAGATATATACTGAGATCCACACTGTATGTGACATGTGGTAGATATGGTCTAAGATTCCCACCGTATATGACATTTGGGATATAGGGTCTGAGATCTCAACATATGGCATGTGAGAGATAGGGTCTGAGATCTCAACATATGGCATGTGAGAGATAGTGTCTGAGATCTCAACATATGGCATGTGAGAGATAGGGTCTGAGATCCCCACTGTATGTGACATGTGGTAGATAGGATCAGAGATCCCAACCGTATATGACATGTGGGAGATAGGGTCTGAGATCTCAACATATGGCATGTGAGAGATAGGGTTTAAGATCTCAACATTTGGCATGTGAGAGATAGGGTCTGGGATCCCTACTGTATATGAAATGTGGGAAATAGGGTCTGAGATCCCCACTATATGTGACATGTGGGAGATAGGGTCTGAGATCTCAACATATGGCATGTGAGAGATAGGGTCTGAGATCTCAACATATGGCATGTGAGAGATAGGGTCTGAGATCCCCACTGTATATGACATGTTGGATAGGGTCTGAGATCCCCACTATATGTGACATGTGGGAGATAGGGTCTGAGATCCCCACTGTATATGACATGTGGGAGATAGGATCTGAGATCCCCACTGTATATGACATGTGGGAGATATGGTCTGAGATCCCCACTGTGTATGACATGTGGGAGATAGGGTCTGAGGTCCCCACTGTATATGACATGTGAGAGATAGGGTCTGAGATCCCCACTGTATATGACATATTCCAGATAGTGTCTGAGATCCTCAGTGTACATGGCATGTGGGAGATAGGGTCTGAGATCCCAACTGTATATGACATGTGGAAGATAGGGTCTAAGATTCCCACTGTATATGACATGTGGGAGATATATACTGAGATCCCCGCTGTATGTGACATGTGGTAGATATGGTCTAAGATTCCCACCGTATATGACATGTGGGATATAGGGTCTGAGATCTCAACAGAGGGCATGTGAGAGATAGGGTCTGAGATCTCAACATATGGCATGTGAGAGATAGTGTCTGAGATCTCAATATATGGCATGTGAGAGATAGGGTCTGAGATCCCCACTGTATGTGACATGTGGTAGATAGGATCTGAGATCCCCACCGTATATGACATGTGGGAGATAGGGTCTGAAATCTCAACATATGGCATGTGAGAGATAGGGTCTGAGATCTCAACATATGGCATGTGAGAGATAGGGTCGGAGATCTCAACATATGGCATGTGAGAGATAGTATCTGAGAACCCTACCGTATATCACATGTGGGAGATAGGGTCTGAGATCTCAACATATGGCATGTGAGAGATAGGGTCGGAGATCTCAACATATGGCATGTGAGAGATAGGGTCTGAGATCCCCACTGTATATGACATGTTGGATAGGGTCTGAGATCCCCACTATATGTGACATGTGGGAGATAGGGTCTGAGATCCCCACTGTATATGACATGTGGGAGATAGGATCTGAGATCCCCACTGTATATGACATGTGGGAGATATGGTCTGAGATCCCCACTGTATATGACATGTGGGAGATAGGGTCTGAGGTCCCCACTGTATATGACATGTGAGAGATAGGGTATGAGATCCCCACTGTATATGACATATTGGAGATAGTGTCTGAGATCCTCAGTGTACATGACATGTGGGAGATAGGGTCTGAGATCCCAACTGTATATGACATGTGGAAGATAGGGTCTGAGATACCTACTGTATATGTCATGTGGGAGATAGAGTCTGAGATACCTACTGTATATGACATGTGGTAGATAGGGTCTGAGATACCTACTGTATATGATATTTGGGAGATAGATTCTGAGATCCCCACTGTATATGACATGTGGCAGATATGGTCTAAGATTCCCACTGTATATGACATGTGGGAGATATATACTGAGATCCCCGCTGTATGTGACATGTGGTAGATATGGTCTAAGATTCCCACCGTATATGACATGTGGGATATAGGGTCTGAGATCTCAGCATAGCGCATGTGAGAGATAGGGTCTGAGATCTCAACATATGGCATGTGAGAGATAGTGTCTGAGATCTCAATATATGGCATGTGAGAGATAGGGACTGAGATCCCCACTGTATGTGACATGTGGTAGATAGGATCTGAGATCCTCACCGTATATGACATGTGGGAGATAGGGTCTGAGATCTCAACATATGGCATGTGAGAGATAGGGTCTGAGATCTCAACATATGGCATGTGAGAGATAGGGTCGGAGATCTCAACATATGACATGTGAGAGATAGGATCTGAGATCCTCACCGTATATGACATGTGGGAGATAGGGTCTGTGATCTCAACATATGGCATGTGAGAGATAGAGTCGGAGATCTCAACATATGGCATGTGAGAGATAGGGTCTGAGATCTCAACATATGGCATGTGAGAGATAGGGTCTGAGATCCCCACTGTATATGACATGTGGGAGATAGGGTCTGAGATCCCCTCTATATATGACATGTGGGAGATAGGGTCTGAGATCCCCACTGTATGTGACATGTGGGAGAAAGGGTCTGAGATCTCAACATATGGCATGTGAGAGATAGGGACGGAGATCTCAACATATGGCATGTGAGAGATAGGGTCTGAGATCTCAACATATGGCATGTGAGAGATAGGGTCTGAGATCCCCACTGTATATGACATGTGGGAGATAGGATCTGAGATCCCCACTGTATATGACATGTGGGAGATAGTGTCTGAGATGACTACTGTATATGATATGTGGGAGATAGATCATAATCATCATCATAATCAACAATGCCATCATTATCATCAACATCCTCATAATCATCAATGCTGTCATATTACTCATCACAATCTTAAGCATCATCATCATAGTGGAAATCAACTGCCGGATACATACATTTAACCAGCCATTCAAAATAAAATTAGGCCGAAATAATGCTACAAGTCAAACAAGTTAAACATCACGATTCCCACTGCACATGACATGTTGGAGATAGGGTCTGAGATCCCCACTGTATGTGACATGTGGGAGATAGGTATGAGATCCCCACTGTATATGACATGTAGGAGATAGGGTATGAGATCCCCACTGTATATGACATGTAGGAGATAGGGTCTGAGATCCCCCACTGTATGTGACATGTGGGAGATAGGGTCTGAGATACCCACTGTATATGACATGTAGGAGATAGAGTCTAGGATCCTAAATGTATATGACATGTTGGAGATATGGTCTACGATTCCCACTGTATATGACATGTGGGAGATATACACTGAGATACCCACTGTATGTGACATGTGGTAGATATGGTCTAAGATTCCCACCGTATATGACATGTGGGATATAGGGTCTGAGATCTCAACATATGGCATGTGAGAGATAGGTTCTGAGATCTCAACATATGGCATGTGAGAGATAGTGTCTGAAATCTCAACATATGGCATGTGAGAGATAGGGTCTGAGATCCCCACTGTATGTGAAATGTGGTAGATAGGATCTGAGATCCCCACCGTATATGACATGTGGGAGATAGGGTCTGAGATCTCAACATATGGCATGTGAGAGATAGGGTCTGAGATCTCAACATATGGCATGTGCGAGATAGGGTCGGAGATCTCAACATATTGCATGTGAGAGATAGTATCTGAGAACCCTACCGTATATCACATGTGGGAGATAGGGTCTGAGATCTCAACATATGGCATGTGAGAGAGAGGGTCGGAGATCTCATCATATGGCATTTGAGAGATAGGGTCTGAGATCCCTACTGTATATGACATGTGGGAAAAAGGGTCTGTGATATACACTATATGTGACATGTGGGAGATAGGTACTGAGATCCCCACTGTATGTGACATGTGGGAGATAGGGTCTGAGATCTCAACATATGGCATGTGAGAGATAGGGTCTGAGATCTCAACATATGGCATGTGAGAGATAGGGTCGGAGATCTCAACATATGGCATGTGAGAGATAGTATCTGAGAACCCTACCGTATATCACATGTGGGAGATAGGGTCTGAGATCTCAACATATGGCATGTGAGAGATAGGGTCGGAGATCTCAACATATGGCATGTGAGAGATAGGGTCTGAGATCCCCACTGTATATGACATGTTGGATAGGGTCTGAGATCCCCACTATATGTGACATGTGGGAGATAGGGTCTGAGATCCCCACTGTATATGACATGTGGGAGATAGGATCTGAGATCCCCACTGTATATGACATGTGGGAGATATGGTCTGAGATCCCCACTGTATATGACATGTGGGAGATAGGGTCTGAGGTCCCCACTGTATATGACATGTGAGAGATAGGGTCTGAGATCCCCACTGTATATGACATATTGGAGATAGTGTCTGAGATCCTCAGTGTACATGACATGTGGGAGATAGGGTCTGAGATCCCAACTGTATATGACATGTGGAAGATAGGGTCTGAGATACCTACTGTATATGTCATGTGGGAGATAGAGTCTGAGATACCTACTGTATATGACATGTGGTAGATAGGGTCTGAGATACCTACTGTATATGATATTTGGGAGATAGATTCTGAGATCCCCACTGTATATGACATGTGGTAGATATGGTCTAAGATTCCCACTGTATATGACATGTGGGAGATATATACTGAGATCCCCGCTGTATGTGACATGTGGTAGATATGGTCTAAGATTCCCACCGTATATGACATGTGGGATATAGGGTCTGAGATCTCAACATAGGGCATGTGAGAGATAGGGTCTGAGATCTCAACATATGGCATGTGAGAGATAGTGTCTGAGATCTCAATATATGGCATGTGAGAGATAGGGACTGAGATCCCCACTGTATGTGACATGTGGTAGATAGGATCTGAGATCCTCACCGTATATGACATGTGGGAGATAGGGTCTGAGATCTCAACATACGGCATGTGAGAGATAGGGTCTGAGATCTCAACATATGGCATGTGAGAGATAGGGTCGGAGATCTCAACATTTGACATGTGAGAGATAGGATCTGAGATCCTCACCGTATATGACATGTGGGAGATAGGGTCTGAGATCTCAACATATGGCATGTGAGAAATAGGGTCGGAGATCTCATCATATGGCATGTGAGAGATAGTGTCTGAGATCCCCACTGTATATGACATGTGGGAGATAGGGTCTGAGATCCCCTCTATATATGTCATGTGGGAGATAGGGTCTGAGATCCCCACTGTATGTGACATGTGGGAGAAAGGGTCTGAGATCTCAACATATGGCATGTGAGAGATAGGGTCGGAGATCTCAACATATGGCATGTGAGAGATAGGGTCTGAGATCTCAACATATGGCATGTGAGAGATAAGGTCTGAGATCCCCACTGTATATGACATGTGGGAGATAGGTTCTGAGATCCCCAATATATGTGACATGTAGGAGATAGGGTCTGAGATCTCAACATATGACATGTGGGAGATAGGGTATGAGATCTCAACATATGACATGTAGGAGATAGGGTCTGAGATCTCAACATATGACATGTGGGAGATAGGGTCTGAGATCTCAACATATGGCGTGTGAGAGATAGGGTCTGAGATCTCAACATATGGCATGTGAGAGATAGGGTCTGAGATCTTAACATATGGCATGTGGGAGATAGGGTCTGAGATCTCAACATATGAAATTTGAGAGATAGGGTCTGAGATCCCCACTGTATATGAAATGTAGGAGATAGGGTCTGAGATCCGCACTGTATGTGACATGTTGGAGATAGGGTCTGAGATCCCCACTATATGTGACATGTGGGAGATAGGGTCTGAGATCACAACATATGGCATGTGAGAGATAGGGTCTGAGATCCCCACTGTATATGACATGTAGGAGATATGGTCTGAGATCTCAACGTATGGCATGTGAGAGATAGGGTCTGAGATCTCATCATATGACATGTGGGAGATAGTGTCTGAGATGCCTACTGTATATGACATGTCGGAGATTGGGTCTGAGATGACTAATGTATATGATATGTGGGAGATAGATCATAATCATCATCATAATCAACAATGCCATCATTATCATCAACATGCTCATAATCATCAACGCTGTCATAATACTCATCACAATCTTAAGCATCATCATCATAGTGGAAATCAACTGCCGGATACATACTTTTAACCAGCCATTCAAAATAAAATTAGGCCGAAATAATGCTACAAGTCAAACAAGTTAAACATCACGATTCCCACTGCACATGACATGTTGGAGATAGGGTAAGAGATCCCCACTGTATGTGACATGTGGGAGATAGGTATGAGATCCCCACTGTATATGACATGTAGGAGATAGGGTATGAGATCCCCACTGTATATGACATGTAGGAGATAGGGTCTGAGATCCCCCACTGTATGTGACATGTGGGAGATAGGGTCTGAGATACCCACTGTATATGACATGTAGGAGATAGAGTCTAGGATCCTAACTGTATATGACATGTGGTAGATATGGTCTAAGATTCCCACCGTATATGACATGTGGGATATAGGGTCTGAGATCTCAACATATGGCATGTGAGAGATAGGGTCTGAGATCTCAACATATGGCATGTGAGAGATAGTGTCTGAGATCTCAACATATGGCATGTGAGAGATAGGGTCTGAGATCCCCACTGTATGTGACATGTGGTAGATAGGATCTGAGATCCCCACCGTATATGACATGTGGGAGATAGGGTCTGAGATCTCAACATATGGCATGTGAGAGATAGGGTCTGAGATCTCAACATATGGCATGTGAGAGATAGGGTCGGAGATCTCAACATATGGCATGTGAGAGATAGTATCTGAGAACCCTACCGTATATCACATGTGGGAGATAGGGTCTGAGATCTCAACATATGGCATGTGAGAGAGAGAGGGTCGGAGATCTCATCATATGGCATTTGAGAGATAGGGTCTGAGATCCCTACTGTATATGACATGTGGGAAAATGGGTCTGTGATTCACACTATATGTGACATGTGGGAGATAGGTACTGAGATCCCCACTGTATGTGACATGTGGGAGATAGGGTCTGAGATCTCAACATATGGCATGTGAGAGATAGGGTCTGAGATCTCAACATATGGCATGTGAGAGATAGGGTCGGAGATCTCAACATATGACATGTGAGAGATAGGATCTGAGATCCTCACCGTATATGACATGTGGGAGATAGGGTCTGAGATCTCAACATATGACATGTGAGAGATAGGGTCGGAGATCCCCACTGTATATGACATGTAGGAGATAGGGTCTGAGATCCCCACTGTATGTGACATGTTGGAGATAGGGTCTGAGATCCCCACTATATGTGACATGTGGGAGATAGGGTCTGAGATCACAACATATGGCATGTGAGAGATAGGGTCTGAGATCCCCACTGTATATGACATGTAGGAGATATGGTCTGAGATCTCAACGTATGGCATGTGAGAGATAGGGTCTGAGATCTCATCATATGACATGTGGGAGATAGTGTCTTAGATGCCTACTGTATATGACATGTCGGAGTTTGGGTCTGAGATGACTCATGTATATGATATGTGGGAGATAGATCATAATCATCATCATAATCAACAATGTCATCATTATCATCAACATCCTTATAATCATCAACGCTGTCATAATACTCATCACATTCTTAAGCATCATCATCATAGTGGAAATCAACTGCCGGATACATACTTTTAACCAGCCATTCAAAATAAAATTAGGCCGAAATAATGCTACAAGTCAAACAAGTTAAACATCACGATTCCCACTGCACATGACATGTTGGAGATAAGGTCTGAGATCCCCACTGTATGTGACATGTGGGAGATAGGTATGAGATCCCCACTGTATATGACATGTAGGAGATAGGGTATGAGATCCCCACTGTATATGACATGTAGGAGATAGGGTCTGAGATCCCCCACTGTATGTGACATGTGGGAGATAGGGTCTGAGATACCCACTGTATATGACATGTAGGAGATAGAGTCTAGGATCCTAACTGTATATGACATGTTGGAGATATGGTCTACGATTCCCACTGTATATGACATGTGGGAGATATATACTGAGATCCCCACTGTATGTGACATGTGGTAGATATGGTCTAAGATTCCCACCGTATATGACATGTGGGATATAGGGTCTGAGATCTCAACATATGGCATGTGAGAGATAGGGTCTGAGATCTCAACATATGGCATGTGAGAGATAGTGTCTGAGATCTCAACATATGGCATGTGAGAGATAGGGTCTGAGATCCCACTGTATGTGACATGTGGTAGATAGGATCTGAGATCCCCACCGTATATGACATGTGGGAGATAGGGTCTGAGATCTCAACATATGGCATGTGAGAGATAGGGTCTGAGATCTCAACATATGGCATGTGAGAGATAGGGTCGGAGATCTCAATATATGGCATGTGAGAGATAGTATCTGAGAACCCTACCGTATATCACATGTGGGAGATAGGGTCTGAGATCTCAACATATGGCATGTGAGAGAGAGGGTCGGAGATCTCATCATATGGCATTTGAGAGATAGGGTCTGAGATCCCTACTGTATATGACATGTGGGAAAAAGGGTCTGTGATCCACACTATATGTGACATGTGGGAGATAGGTACTGAGATCCCCACTGTATGTGACATGTGGGAGATAGGGTCTGAGATCTCAACATATGGCATGTGAGAGATAGGGTCTGAGATCTCAACATATGGCATGTGAGAGATAGGGTCGGAGATCTCAACATATGGCATGTGAGAGATAGTATCTGAGAACCCTACCGTATATCACATGTGGGAGATAGGGTCTGAGATCTCAACATATGGCATGTGAGAGATAGGGTCGGAGATCTCAACATATGGCATGTGAGAGATAGGGTCGGAGATCTCAACATATGGCATGTGAGAGATAGTATCTGAGAACCCTACCGTATATTACATGTGGGAGATAGGGACTGAGATCTCAACATATGGCATGTGAGAGAGAGGGTCGGAGATCTCACCATATGGCATGTGAGAGAGAGGGTCGGAGATCTCATCATATGGCATTTGAGAGATAGGGTCTGAGGTCCCCACTGTATATGACATGTGAGAGATAGGGTATGAGATCCCCACTGTATATGACATATTGGAGGTAGCGTCTGAGATCCTCAGTGTATATGACATGTGGGAGATAGGGTCTGAGATCCCAACTGTATATGACATGTGGAAGATAGGGTCTGAGATACCTACTGTATATGTCATGTGGGAGATAGAGTCTGAGATACCTACTGTATATGACATTTGGTAGATAGGGTCTGAGATACCTACTGTATATGATATTTAGGAGATAGGGTCTGAGATCCCCACTGTATATGACATGTGAGAGATAGGGTCTGAGATCCCCTCTATATATGTCATGTGGGAGATAGGGTCTGAGATCCCCACTGTATGTGACATGTGGGAGAAAGGGTCTGAGATCTCAACATATGGCATGTGGGAGATAGGGACTGAGATCTCAACATATGGCATTTGAGAGATAGGGTCTGAGATCCCTACTGTATATGACATGTGGGAAAAAGGGTCTGTGATCCACACTATATGTGACATGTGGGAGATAGGGACTAAGATCCCCACTGTATGTGACATGTGGGAGATAGTGTCTGAGATCTCAACATATGGCATGTGAGAGATAGGGTCGGAGATCTCACCATATGGCATGTGAGAGAGAGGGTCGGAGATCTCATCATATGGCATTTGAGAGATAGGGTCTGAGGTCCCCACTGTATATGACATGTGAGAGATAGGGTATGAGATCCCCACTGTATATGACATATTGGAGGTAGCGTCTGAGATCCTCAGTGTATATGACATGTGGGAGATAGGGTCTGAGATCCCAACTGTATATGACATGTGGAAGATAGGGTCTGAGATACCTACTGTATATGTCATGTGGGAGATAGAGTCTGAGATACCTACTGTATATGACATTTGGTAGATAGGGTCTGAGATACCTACTGTATATGATATTTAGGAGATAGGGTCTGAGATCCCCACTGTATATGACATGTGAGAGATAGGGTCTGAGATCCCCTCTATATATGTCATGTGGGAGATAGGGTCTGAGATCCCCACTGTATGTGACATGTGGGAGAAAGGGTCTGAGATCTCAACATATGGCATGTGAGAGATAGGGTCGGAGATCTCAACATATGGCATGTGAGAGATAGGGTCTGAGATCTCAACATATGGCATGTGAGAGATAGGGTCTGAGATCCCCACTGTATATGACATGTGGGAGATAGGGTCTGAGATCCCCAATATATGTGACATGTGGGAGATAGGGACTGAGATCTCAACATATGACATGTGGGAGATAGGGTATGAGATCTCAACATATGACATGTAGGAGATAGGGTCTGAGATCTCAACATATGACATGTGGGAGATAGGGTCTGAGATCTCAACATATGGCATGTGGGAGATAGGGTCTGAGATCTCAACATATGGCATGTGAGAGATAGGGTCTGAGATCTCAACATATGGCATGTGGGAGATAGGGTCTGAGATCTCAACATATGAAATTTGCGAGATAGGGTCTGAGATCCCCACTGTATATGACATGTAGGAGATAGGGTCTGAGATCCCCACTGTATGTGACATGTTGGAGATAGGGTCTGAGATCCCCACTATATGTGACATGTGGGAGATATGGTCTGAGATCTCAACGTATGGCATGTGAGAGATAGGGTCTGAGATCTCATCATATGACATGTGGGAGATAGTGTCTGAGATGCCTACTGTATATGACATGTCGGAGATTGGGTCTGAGATGACTCATGTATATGATATGTGGGAGATAGAATATAATCATCATCATAATCAACAATGCCATCATTATCATCAACATCCTTATAATCATCAACGCTGTCATAATACTCATCACATTTTTAAGCATCATCATCATAGTGGAAATCAACTGCCGGATACATACTTTTAACCAGCCATTCAAAATAAAATTAGGCCGAAATAATGCTACAAGTCAAACAAGTTAAACATCACGATTCCCACTGCACATGACATGTTGGAGATAAGGTCTGAGATCCCCACTGTATGTGACATGTGGGAGATAGGTATGAGATCCCCACTGTATATGACATGTGGGAGATAGGGTATGAGATCCCCACTGTATATGACATGTAGGAGATAGGGTCTGAGATCCCCCACTGTATGTGACATGTGGGAGATAGGGTCTGAGATACCCACTGTATATGACATGTAGGAGATAGAGTCTAGGATCCTAACTGTATATGACATGTTGGAGATATGGTCTACGATTCCCACTGTATATGACATGTGGGAGATATATACTGAGATCCCCACTGTATGTGACATGTGGTAGATATGGTCTAAGATTCCCACCGTATATGACATGTGGGATATAGGGTCTGAGATCTCAACATATGGCATGTGAGAGATAGGGTCTGAGATCTCAACATATGGCATGTGAGAGATAGTGTCTGAGATCTCAACATATGGCATGTGAGAGATAGGGTCTGAGATCCCCACTGTATGTGACATGTGGTAGATAGGATCTGAGATCCCCACCGTATATGACATGTGGGAGATAGGGTCTGAGATCTCAACATATGGCATGTGAGAGATAGGGTCTGAGATCTCAACATATGGCATGTGAGAGATAGGGTCGGAGATCTCAACATATGGCATGTGAGAGATAGTATCTGAGAACCCTACCGTATATCACATGTGGGAGATAGGGTCTGAGATCTCAACATATGGCATGTGAGAGAGAGGGTCGGAGATCTCATCATATGGCATTTGAGAGATAGGGTCTGAGATCCCTACTGTATATGACATGTGGGAAAAAAGGGTCTGTGATCCACACTATATGTGACATGTGGGAGATAGGGTACTGAGATCCCCACTGTATGTGACATGTGGGAGATAGGGTCTGAGATCTCAACATATGGCATGTGAGAGATAGGGTCTGAGATCTCAACATATGGTATGTGAGAGATAGGGTCGGAGATCTCAACATATGGCATGTGAGAGATAGTATCTGAGAACCCTACCGTATATCACATGTGGGAGATAGGGTCTGAGATCTCAACATATGGCATGTGAGAGATAGGGTCGGAGATCTCAACATATGGCATGTGAGAGATAGGGTCTGAGATCCCCACTGTATATGACATGTTGGATAGGGTCTGAGATCCCCACTATATGTGACATGTGGGAGATAGGGTCTGAGATCCCTACTGTATATGACATGTGGGAGATAGGATCTGAGATCCCCACTGTATATGACATGTGGGAGATGTGGTCTGAGATCCCCACTGTATATGACATGTGGGAGATAGGGTCTGAGGTCCCCACTGTATATGACATGTGAGAGATAGGGTCTGAGATCCCCACTGTATATGACATATTGGAGATAGTGTCTGAGATCCTCAGTGTACATGACATGTGGGAGATAGGGTCTGAGTTCCCAACTGTATATGACATGTGGAAGATAGGGTCTGAGATACCTACTGTATATGTCATGTGGGAGATAGAGTCTGAGATACCTACTGTATATGACATGTGGTAGATAGGGTCTGAGATACCTACTGTATATGATATTTGGGAGATAGATTCTGAGATCCCCACTGTATATGACATGTGGTAGATATGGTCTAAGATTCCCACTGTATATGACACGTGGGAGATATATACTGAGATCCCCGCTGTATGTGACATGTGGTAGATATGGTCTAAGATTCCCACCGTATATGACATGTGGGATATAGGGTCTGAGATCTCAACATAGGGCATGTGAGAGATAGGGTATGAGATCTCAACATATGGCATGTGAGAGATAGTGTCTGAGATCTCAATATATGGCATGTGAGAGATAGGGACTGAGATCCCCACTGTATGTGACATGTGGGAGATAGGGTCTGAGATCTCAGCATATGGCATGTGAGAGATAGGGTCGGAGATCTCATCATATGGCATGTGAGAGATAGTGTCTGAGATCCCCACTGTATATGACATGTGGGAGATAGGGTCTGAGATCCCCTCTATATATGACATGTGGGAGATAGGGTCTGAGATCCCCACTGTATGTGACATGTGGGAGAAAGGGTCTGAGATCTCAACATATGGCATGTGAGAGATAGGGTCGGAGATCTCAACATATGGCATGTGAGAGATAGGGTCTGAGATCCCCACTGTATATGACATGTGGGAGATAGGGTCTGAGATCCCCAATATATGTGACATGTGGGAGATAGGGTCTGAGATCCACACTGTATATGACATGTGGGAGATAGGATCTGAGATCCCCACTGTATATGACATGTGGGAGATAGTGTCTGAGATGACTACTGTATATGATATGTGGGAGATAGATCATAATCATCATCATAATCAACAATGCCATCATTATCATCAACATCCTCATAATCATCAACGCTGTCATAATACTCATCACAATCTTAAGCATCATCATCATAGTGGAAATCAACTGCCGGATACATACTTTTAACCAGCCATTCAAAATAAAATTAGGCCGAAATAATGCTACAAGTCAAACAAGTTAAACATCACGATTCCCACTGCACATGACATGTTGGAGATAGGGTCTGAGATCCCCACTGTATGTGACATGTGGGAGATAGGTATGAGATCCCCACTGTATATGACATGTAGGAGATAGGGTATGAGATCCCCACTGTATATGACATGTAGGAGATAGGGTCTGAGATCCCCCACTGTATGTGACATGTGGGAGATAGGGTCTGAGATACCCACTGTATATGAAATTTAGGAGATAGAGTCTAGGATCCTAACTGTATATGACATGTTGGAGATAGGGTCTGAGATACCTACTGTATATGACATGTGGGAGATATGGTCTGAGATACCTACTGTATATGACATTTGTGAGATAGGGTCTGAGATCCCCACTGTATATGACATGTGGTAGATATGGTCTACGATTCCCACTGTATATGACATGTGGGAGATATATACTGAGATCCCCACTGTATGTGACATGTGGTAGATAGGATCTGAGATCCCCACCGTATATGACATGTGGGAGATAGGGTCTGAGATCTCAACATATGGCATGTGAGAGATAGGGTCTGAGATCTCAACATATGGCATGTGAGAGATAGTATCTGAGAACCTACCGTATATCACATGTGGGGAGATAGGGTCTGAGATCTCAACATATGGCATGTGAGAGAGAGGGTCGGAGATTCTCATCATATGGCATTTGAGAGATAGGGTCTGAGATCCCTACTGTATATGACATGTGGGAAAAAGGGTCTGTGATCCACACTATATGTGACATGTGGGAGATAGGGACTGAGATCCCCACTGTAATGTGACATGTGGGAGATAGGGTCTGAGATCTCAAACATATGGCATGTGAGAGATAGGTTCGGAGATCTCACCATATGGCATGTGAGAGATAGGGTCTGAGATCTCAACATATGGCATGTTTGAGATAGGGTCTGAGATCCCCACTGTATATGACATGTGGGAGATAGGGTCTGAGATCCCCACTATATGTGACATGTGGGAGATAGGGTCTGAGATCCCCACTGTATATGACATGTGGGAGATAGGATCTGAGATCCCCACTGTATATGACATGTGGGAGATATGGTCTGAGATCCCCACTGTATATGACATGTGTGAGATAGGGTCTGAGGTCCCCACTGTATATGACATGTGAGAGATAGGGTCTGAGATCCCCACTGTATATGACATATTGGAGGTAGCGTCTGAGATCCTCAGTGTATATGACATGTGGGAGATAGGGTCTGAGATCCCAACTGTATATGACATGTGGAAGATAGGGTATGAGATACCTACTTTATATGTCATGTGGGAGATAGAGTCTGAGATACCTACTGTATATGACATGTGGTAGATAGGGTCTGAGATACCTACTGTATATGATATTTAGGAGATAGGGTCTGAGATCCCCACTGTATATGACATGTGGTAGATATGGTCTAAGATTCCCACTGTATATGACATGTGGGAGATATATACTGAGATCCCCACTGTATGTGACATGTGGTAGATATGGTCTCAGATTCCCACCGTATATGACATGTGGGAGATAGGGTCTGAGATCTCAACATATGGCATGTGAGAGATAGGGTCTGAGATCTCAACATATGGCATGTGAGAGATAGTGTCTGAGATCTCAACATATGGCATGTGAGAGATTGGGTCTGAGATCCCCACTATATGTGACATGTAGGAGATAGGGTCTGAGATCCCCCACTGTATGTGACATGTGGGAGATAGGGTCTGAGATACCCACTGTATATGACATGTAGGAGATAGGGTCTAGGATCCTAACTGTATATGACATGTGGGAGATAGGGTCTGAGATACCTACTGTATATGACATGTGGGAGATAGGGTCTGAGATACCTACTGTATATGACATTTGAGAGATAGAGTCTGAGATCCCCACTGTATATGACATGTGGTAGATATGATCAGAGATCCCCACTGTATATGACATGTAGGAGATAGGGTCTAGGATCCTAACTGTATATGACATGTGGGAGATAGGGTCTGAGATACCTACTGTATATGACATTTGGGAGATAGGGTCTGAGATCCCCACTGTATATGACATGTAGGAGATAGGGTCTGAGATCCCCACTGTATATGACATGTAGGAGATAGGGTCTGAGATCCCCACTGTATATGACATGTGGTAGATATGGTCTGAGATCCCCACTGTATGTGACATGTTAGAGATAGGGTCTGAGATACCTACTGTAATAACATGTGGTAGATATGGTCTGAGATCCCCACTGTATATGAGATGTGGGAGATATGGTCTGAGATCCCCACTGTATATGACATGTAGTAGATATGGTCTGAGATCCCCACTGTATATGACATGTAGGAGATAGGGTCTGAGATCCCCACTGTATGTGACATGTGAGAGATAGGGTCTGAGATACCTACTGTATATGACATGTAGGAGATAGGGTCTGAGATCCCCACTGTATGTGACATGTAGGAGATAGGGTCTGAGATCCCCACTGTATGTGACATGTAGGAGATAGGGTCTGAGATCCCCACTGTATGTGACATGTAGGAGATAGGGTCTGAGATCCCCACTGTATGTGACATGTAGGAGATAGGAACTGAGATCCCCACTGTATGTGACATGTAGGAGATAGGGTCTGAGATCCCCACTGTATGTGACATGTAGGAGATAGGGTCTGAGATCCCCACTGTATATGACATGTAGGAGATAGGATCTGAGATCCACACTGTATATGACATGTGAGAGATAGGGTCTGAGATCCCCACTGTATGTGACATATAGGAGATAGGGTCTGAGATTCTCACTGTATATGACATGTGGTAGATATGGTCTGAGATCCCCACTGTATGTGACATGTGGTAGATATGGTCTGAGATCCCCACTGTATATGACATGTGGTAGATATGGTCTACGATTCCCACTGTATATGACATGTGGGAGATATATACTGAGATCCCCACTGTATGTGACATGTGGTAGATAGGATCTGAGATCCCCACCGTATATGACATGTGGGAGATAGGGTCTGAGATCTCAACATATGGCATGTGAGAGATAGGGTCTGAGATCTCAACATATGGCATGTGAGAGATAGTATCTGAGAACCTACCGTATATCACATGTGGGAGATAGGGTCTGAGATCTCAACATATGGCATGTGAGAGAGAGGGTCGGAGATCTCATCATATGGCATTTGAGAGATAGGGTCTGAGATCCCTACTGTATATGACATGTGGGAAAAAGGGTCTGTGATCCACACTATATGTGACATGTGGGAGATAGGGACTGAGATCCCCACTGTATGTGACATGTGGGAGATAGGGTCTGAGATCTCAACATATGGCATGTGAGAGATAGGTTCGGAGATCTCACCATATGGCATGTGAGAGATAGGGTCTGAGATCTCAACATATGGCATGTTTGAGATAGGGTCTGAGATCCCCACTGTATATGACATGTGGGAGATAGGGTCTGAGATCCCCACTATATGTGACATGTGGGAGATAGGGTCTGAGATCCCCACTGTATATGACATGTGGGAGATAGGATCTGAGATCCCCACTGTATATGACATGTGGGAGATATGGTCTGAGATCCCCACTGTATATGACATGTGTGAGATAGGGTCTGAGGTCCCCACTGTATATGACATGTGAGAGATAGGGTCTGAGATCCCCACTGTATATGACATATTGGAGGTAGCGTCTGAGATCCTCAGTGTATATGACATGTGGGAGATAGGGTCTGAGATCCCAACTGTATATGACATGTGGAGATAGGGTATGAGATACCTACTTTATATGTCATGTGGGAGATAGAGTCTGAGATACCTACTGTATATGACATGTGGTAGATAGGGTCTGAGATACCTACTGTATATGATATTTAGGAGATAGGGTCTGAGATCCCCACTGTATATGACATGTGGTAGATATGGTCTAAGATTCCCACTGTATATGACATGTGGGAGATATATACTGAGATCCCCACTGTATGTGACATGTGGTAGATATGGTCTCAGATTCCCACCGTATATGACATGTGGGAGATAGGGTCTGAGATCTCAACATATGGCATGTGAGAGATAGGGTCTGAGATCTCAACATATGGCATGTGAGAGATAGTGTCTGAGATCTCAACATATGGCATGTGAGAGATTGGGTCTGAGATCCCCACTATATGTGACATGTAGGAGATAGGGTCTGAGATCCCCCACTGTATGTGACATGTGGGAGATAGGGTCCTGAGATACCCACTGTATATGACATGTAGGAGATAGGGTCTAGGATCCTAACTGTATATGACATGTGGGAGATAGGGTCTGAGATACCTACTGTATATGACATGTGGGAGATAGGGTCTGAGATACCTACTGTATATGACATTTGAGAGATAGAGTCTGAGATCCCCACTGTATATGACATGTGGTAGATATGATCAGAGATCCCCACTGTATATGACATGTAGGAGATAGGGTCTAGGATCCTAACTGTATATGACATGTGGGAGATAGGGTCTGAGATACCTACTGTATATGACATTTGGGAGATAGGGTCTGAGATCCCCACTGTATATGACATGTAGGAGATAGGGTCTGAGATCCCCACTGTATATGACATGTAGGAGATAGGGTCTGAGATCCCCACTGTATATGACATGTGGTAGATATGTCTGAGATCCCCACTGTATGTGACATGTTAGAGATAGGGTCTGAGATACCTACTGTAATAACATGTGGTAGATATGGTCTGAGATCCCCCACTGTATATGAGATGTGGGAGATATGGTCTGAGATCCCCACTGTATATGACATGTAGTAGATATGGTCTGAGATCCCCACTGTATATGACATGTAGGAGATAGGGTCTGAGATCCCCACTGTATGTGACATGTGAGAGATAGGGTCTGAGATACCTACTGTATATGACATGTAGGAGATAGGGTCTGAGATCCCCCACTGTATGTGACATGTAGGAGATAGGGTCTGAGATCCCCACTGTATGTGACATGTAGGAGATAGGGTCTGAGATCCCCACTGTATGTGACATGTAGGAGATAGGGTCTGAGATCCCCACTGTATGTGACATGTAGGAGATAGGAACTGAGATCCCCACTGTATGTGACATGTAGGGATAGGGTCTGAGATCCCCACTGTATGTGACATGTAGGAGATTAGGGTCTGAGATACCCCACTGTATATGACATGTAGGAGATAGGATCTGAGATCCACACTGTATATGACATGTGAGAGATAGGGTCTGAGATCCCCACTGTATGTGACATATAGGAGATAGGGTCTGAGATTCTCACTGTATATGACATGTGGTAGATATGGTCTGAGATCCCCACTGTATGTGACATGTGGTAGATATGGTCTGAGATCCCCACTGTAAGTGACATGTGGTAGATATGGTCTAAGATTTCACCGTATATGACATGTGGGAGATAGGGTCTGAGATCCCCACTGTATATGGCATGTGGTAGATATGGTCTGAGATCCCCACTGTATATGACATGTAGGAGATAGGGTCTGAGATCCCCACTGTATGTGACATGTGAGAGATAGGATCTGAAATACATACTCTATATGACATGTAGGAGATAGGGTCTGAGATCCCCTCTGTATATGACATGTAGGAGATAGGGTCTGAGATCCCCACTGTATGTGACATGTAGTAGATAGGGTCTGAGATTCTCATTGTATATGACATGTGGTAGATATGGTCTGAGATCCCCACTGTATATGACATTTGGGAGATAGGGTCTGAGATTCTCACTGTATGTGACATGTGGTAGAATTGGTCTAAGATTCCCACCGTATATGACATGTGGGAGATAAGGTCTGAGATCTCAACATATGGCATGTGAGATATAGAGTCTGAGATCTCAACATATGGCATGAGAGAGATAGAGTCTGAGATCTAAACATATGGCATGTGAGAGATAGGGTCTGAGATCTCAACATATGGCATGTGAGAGATAGGGTCGGAGATCTCAACATATGGCATGTGAGAGATAGGATCTTAGATCCCCACCATATATGACATGTGGGAGATAGGTTCTGAGATCTCAACATATGGCATGTGAGAGATAAGGTCGGAGATCTCATCATATGGCATGTGAGAGATAGGGTCTGAGATCCCCACCGTATAAAACATGTGGGAGATAGAGTCTGAGATCCCCACTATATGTGACATATGGGAGATAGGGTCTGAGATCCCCACTGTATGTGACATGTGGGAGATAGGGTCTGAGAGCTCAACATATGGCATGTGAGAGATAGGTTCGGAGATCTCAACATATGGCATGTGAGAGATAGGGTCTGAGATCTCAACATATGGCATGTGAGAGATAGGGTCTGAGATCCCCACTGTATATGACATGTGGGAGATAGGGAATGAGATCCCCACTGTATATGACATGTGGGAGATAGTGTCTGAGATGACTACTGTATATGATATGTGGGAGATAGATCATAATCATCATCATAATCAACAATGCCGTCATTATCATCAACATCCTAATAATCATCAACGCTGTCATAATACTCATCACAATCTTAAGCATCATCATCATAGTGGAAATCAACTTCCGGATACATACTTTTAACCAGCCATTCAAAATAAATTAGGCCGAATTAATGCTACAAGTCAAACAAGTTAAACATCACGATTTCCACTGCACATGACATTTTGGAGATAGGGTCTGAGATCCCCTCAATATGTGACATCTGGGAGATAGGTATGAGATTCCCACTGTATATGACATGTAGGAGATAGGGTATGAGATCCCCACTGTATATGACATGTAGGAGATAGGGTCTGAGATCCCCCACTGTATGTGACATGTGGTAGATATGGTCTAAGATTCCCACCGTATATGACATGTGGGATATAGGGTCTGAGATCTCAACATATGGCATGTGAGAGATAGGGTCTGAGATCTCAACATATGGCATGTGAGAGATAGTGTCTGAGATCTCAACATATGGCATGTGAGAGATAGGGTCTGAGATCCCCACTGTATGTGACATGTGGTAGATAGGATCTGAGATCCCCACCGTATATGACATGTGGGAGATAGGGTCTGAGATCTCAACATATGGCATGTGAGAGATAGGGTCTGAGATCTCAACATATGGCATGTGAGAGATAGGGTCGGAGATCTCAACATATGGCATGTGAGAGATAGTATCTGAGAACCCTACCGTATATCACATGTGGGAGATAGGGTCTGAGATCTCAACATATGGCATGTGAGAGATAGGGTCGGAGATCTCATCATATGGCATTTGAGAGATAGGGTCTGAGATCCCTACTGTATATGACATGTGGGAAAAAGGGTCTGTGATCCCCACTATATGTGACATGTGGGAGATAGGGACTGAGATCCCCACTGTATGTGACATGTGGGAGATAGGGTCTGAGATCTCAACATATGGCATGTGAGAGATAGGGTCGGAGATCTCACCATATGGCATGTGAGAGATAGGGTCTGAGATCTCAACATATGGCATGTGAGAGATAGGGTCTGAGATCCCCACTGTATATGACATGTGGGAGATAGGGTCTGAGATCCCCACTATATGTGACATGTGGGAGATAGGGTCTGAGATCCCCACTGTATATGACATGTGGGAGATAGGATCTGAGATCCCCACTGTATATGACATGGGGGAGATATGGTCTGAGATCCCCACTGTATATGACATGTGTGAGATAGGGTCTGAGGTCCCCACTGTATATGACATGTGAGAGATAGGGTCTGAGATCCCCACTGTATATGACATATTGGAGATAGCGTCTGAGATCCTCAGTGTATATGACATGTGGGAGATAGGGTCTGAGATCCCAACTGTATATGACATGTGGAAGATAGGGTCTGAGATACCTACTGTATATGTCATGTGGGAGATAGAGTCTGAGATACCTACTGTATATGACATGTGGTAGATAGGGTCTGAGATACCTACTGTATATGATATTTAGGAGATAGGGTCTGAGATCCCCACTGTATATGACATGTGGTAGATATGGTCTAAGATTCCCACTGTATATGACATGTGGGAGATATATACTGAGATCCCCACTGTATGTGACATGTGGTAGATATGGTCTCAGATTCCCACCGTATATGACATGTGGGATATAGTGTCTGAGATCTCAACATATGGCATGTGAGAGATAGGGTCTGAGATCTCAACATATGGCATGTGAGAGATAGTGTCTGAGATCTCAACATATGGCATGTGAGAGATTGGGTCTGAGATCCCCACTGTATGTGACATGTGGTAGATAGGATCTGAGATCCCCACCGTATATGACATGTGGGAGATAGGGTCTGAGATCTCAACATATGGCATGTGATAGATAGGGTCTGAGATCTCAACATATGGCATGTGATAGATAGGGTCGGAGATCTCAACATATGGCATGTGAGAGATAGGATCTGAGATCCCCACCATATATGACATGTGGGAGATAGGGTCTGAGATCTCAACATATGGCATGTGAGAGATAAGGTCGGAGATCTCATCATATGGCATGTGAGAGATAGGGTCTGAGATCTCAACATATGGCATGTGAGAGATAGGGTCTGAGATCCCCACTGTATATGACATGTGGGAGATAGGGAATGAGATCCACACTATATGTGACATGTGGGAGATAGGATCTGAAATACATACTGTATATGACATGTAGGAGATAGGGTCTGAGATCCGCTCTGCATATGACATGTAGGAGATAGGGTCTGAGATCCATACTGTATGTGACATGTAGTAGATAGGGTCTGAGATTCTCACTGTATATGACATGTGGTAGATATGGTCTGAGATCCCCACTGTATATGACATGTGGGAGATAGGGTCTGAGATTCTCACTGTATGTGACATGTGGTAGAATTGGTCTAAGATTCCCACCGTATATGACATGTGGGAGATAAGGTCTGAGATCTCAACATATGGCATGTGAGATATAGAGTCTGAGATCTCAACATATGGCATGAGAGAGATAGAGTCTGAGATCTAAACATATGGCATGTGAGAGATAGGGTCTGAGATCTCAACATATGGCATGTGAGAGATAGGGTCGGAGATCTCAACATATGGCATGTGAGAGATAGAGTCTGAGATCTCAACATATGGCATGTAAGAGATAATGTCTGAGATCTCATCATATGGCATGTGAGAGATAAGGTCTCAGATCTCAACATATGGCATGTGAGAGATAAGGTCTGAGATCTCAACATATGACATGTGAGAGATAAGGTCTGAGATCTCAACATATGGCATGTGAGAGATAGGGTCGGAGATCTCATCATATGGCATGTGAGAGATAGGGTCGGAGATGCCTACTGTATATGACATGTAGGAGATAGGGTCTGAGATCTCAACATATGGCATGTGAGAGATAGAGTCGGTGATCTCATCATATGGCATGTGAGAGATAGGGTCTGAGATCTCAACATATGGCATGTGAGAGATAGGGACGGAAATGCCTACTGTATATGACATGTAGGAGATAGGGTCTGAGATCTCATCGTATGGCATGTGAGAGATAGGTTCTGAGATCTTAACATATGACATGTGAGAGATAGGGTCTGAGATCTCATCATATGGCATGTGAGAGATAGGGTCTGAGATCTCATTATATGGCATGTGAGATATAGGGTCTGAGATCTCAACATATGACATGTGAGAGATAGGGTCTGAGATCTCAACATATGACATGTAGGAGATAGGGTCTGAGATCTCAACATATGGCATGTGAGAGATAGGGACTGAGATCCCCACTGTATATGACATGTGAGAGATAGGGTCTGAGATCTCAACATATGGCATGTGAGAGATAGGATCGGAGATGCCTACTGTATATGACATGTAGGGATAGGGTCTGAGATCTCAACATACGGCAAGTGAGAGATAGGGTCTTAGATCTCAACATATGGCATGTGAGAGATAGGGTCTGAGATCTCAACATATGGCATGTGAGAGATAGGGTCGGAGATCTCATCATATGGCATGTGAGAGATAGGGTCGGAGATGCCTACTGTATATGACATGTAGGAGATATGGTCTGAGATCTCAACATATGGCATGTGAGAGATAGGGTCTAAGATCTCATCATATGGCATGTGAGAGATAGGGTCGGAGATGCCTACTGTATATGACATGTATGAGATAGGGTCTGAGATCTCAACATATGGCATGTGAGAGATAGGGTCTGAGATGTCATCATATGGCATGTGAGAGATAGAGTCTGAGATCTCAACATATGGCATGTGACAGATATGGTCTGAGATCTCAACATATGGCATGTGAGAGATAGGGTCGGAGATCTCAACATATGGCATGTGAGAGATAGGGTCGGAGATCTCATCATATGGCATGTGAGAGATAGGGTCGGAGATCTCAACATATGACTTGTGGGACATAGTGTCTGAGATCCCCACTTTATGTGACATGTGGGAGATAGGGTCGGAGATCTCAACATATGACATGTGAGAGATAGGGTCGGAGATGCCTACTGTATATGACGTGTGGGAGATAGGATCTGAGATCCTTACAGTATATGCCATGTGGGAGATAGGATCTGAGATCCCCACCGTATATGACATGTGGGAGATAGGGACTGAGATCTCAACATATGGCATGTGAGAGATAGGGTCTGAGATCTCAACATATGGCATGTGAGAGAGAGGGTCGGAGATCTCATCATATTGCATTTGAGAGATAGGGTCTGAGATCCCTACTGTATATGACATGTGGGAAAAAGGGTCTGTGATCCACACTATATGTGACATGTGGGAGATAGGGACTGAGATCCCCACTGTATGTGACATGTGGGAGATAGGGTCTGAGATCTCAACATATGGCATGTGAGAGATAGGGTCGAAGATCTCACCATATGGCATGTGAGAGATAGGGTCTGAGATCTCAACATATGGCATGTTAGAGATAGGGTCTGAGATCCCCACTGTATATGACATGTGGGAGATAGGGTCTGAGATCCCCACTATATGTGACATGTGGGAGATAGGGTCTGAGATCCCCACTGTATATGACATGTGGGAGATAGGATCTGAGATCCCCACTGTATATGACATGTGGGGGATATGGTCTGAGATCCCCACTGTATATGACATGTGTGAGATAGGGTCTGAGGTCCCCACTGTATATGACATGTGAGAGATAAGGTCTGAGATCCCCACTGTATATGACATATTGGAGGTAGCGTCTGAGATCCTCAGTGTATATGACATGTGGGAGATAGGGTCTGAGATCCCAACTGTATATGACATGTGGAAGATAGTGTCTGAGATACCTACTGTATATGTCATGTGGAAGATAGAGTCTGAGATACCTACTGTATATGACATGTGGTAGATAGGGTCTGAGATACTTACTGTATATGATATATAGGAGATAGGGTCTGAGATCCCCACTGTATATGACATGTGGTAGATATGGTCTAAGATTCCCACTGTATATGACATGTGGGAGATATATACTGAGATCCCCACTGTATGTGACATGTGGTAGATATGGTCTAAGATTCCCACCGTATATGACATGTGGGATATAGTGTCTGAGATCTCAACATATGGCATGTGAGAGATAGGGTCTGAGATCTCAACATATGGCATGTGAGAGATAGTGTCTGAGATCTCAACATATGGCATGTGAGAGATTGGGTCTGAGATCCCCACTGTATGTGACATGTGGTAGATAGGATCTGAGATCCCCACCGTATATGACATGTGGGAGATAGGGTCTGAGATCTCAACATATGGCATGTGATAGATAGGGTCTGAGATCTCAACATATGGCATGTGAGAGATAGGGTCGGAGATCTCAACATATGGCATGTGAGAGATAGGATCTGAGATCCCCAAGATATATGACATGTGGGAGATAGGGTCTGAGATCTCAACATATGGCATGTGAGAGATAGGGTCGGAGATCCCATCATATGGCATGTGAGAGATAGTGTCTGAGATCCCCACTGTATAAAACATGTGGGAGATAGAGTCTGAGATTCCCACTATATGTGACATATGGGAGATAGGGTCTGAGATCCCCACTGTATGTGACATGTGGGAGATAGGGTCTGAGAGCTCAACATATGGCATGTGAGAGATAGGTTCGGAGATCTCAACATATGGCATGTGAGAGATAGGGTCTGAGATCTCAACATATGGCATGTGAGAGATAGGGTCTGAGATCCCCACTGTATATGACATGTGGGAGATAGGGAATGAGATCCACACTATATGTGACATGTGGGAGATAGGGTCTGAGATCCCCACTGTATATGACATGTGGGAGATAGGATCTGAGATCCCCACTGTATATGACATGTGGGAGATAGTGTCTGAGATGACTACTGTATATGATATGTGGGATATAGATCATAATCATCATCATAATCAACAATGCCGTCATTATCATCAACATCCTAATAATCATCAACGCTGTCATAATACTCATCACAATCTTAAGCATCATCATCATAGTGGAAATCAACTGCCGGATACATACTTTTAACCAGCCATTCAAAATAAATTAGGCCGAAATAATGCTACAAGTTAAACAAGTTAAACATCACGATTCCCAATGCACATGACATTTTGGAGATAGGGTCTGAGATCCCCACTGTATGTGACATCTGGGAGATAGGTATGAGATTCCCACTGTATATGACATGTAGGAGATAGAGTATGAGATCCCCACTGTATATGACATGTAGGAGATAGGGTCTGAGATCCCCCACTGTATGCGACATGTGGGAGATAGGGTCTGAGATACCCACTGTATATGACATGTAGGAGATAGGGTCTAGGTTCCTAACTGTATATGACATGTGGGAGATAGGGTCTGAGATACCTACTGTATATGACATGTGGGAGATAGGGTCTGAGATACCTACTGTATATGACATTTGAGAGATAGAGTCTGAGATCCCCACTGTATATGACATGTGGTAGATATGATCTGAGATCCCCACTTTATATGACATGTAGGAGATAGGGTCTAGGATCCTAACTGTATATGACATGTGGGAGATAGGGTCTGAGATACCTACTGTATATGACATTTGGGAGATAGGGTCTGAGATCCCCACAGTATATGACATGTAGGAGATAGGGTCTGAGATCCCCACTGTATATGACATGTAGGAGATAGGGTCTGAGATCCCCACTGTATATGACATGTGGTAGATATGGTCTGAGATCCCCACTGTATGTGACATGTTAGAGATAGGGTCTGAGATACCTACTGTAATAACATGTGGTAGATATGGTCTGAGATCCCCACTGTATATGAGATGTGGGAGATATGGTCTGAGATCCCCACTGTATATGACATGTAGTAGATATGGTCTGAGATCCCCACTGTATATGACATGTAGGAGATAGGGTCTGAGATCCCCACTGTATGTGACATGTGAGAGATAGGGTCTGAGATACCTACTGTATATGACATGTAGGAGATAGGGTCTGAGATCCCCACTGTATGTGACATGTAGGAGATAGGGTCTGAGATCCCCACTGTATGTGACATGTAGGAGATAGGGTCTGAGATCCCCACTGTATGTGACATGTAAGAGATAGGGTCTGAGATCCCCACTGTATGTGACATGTAGGAGATAGGGACTGAGATCCCCACTGTATGTGACATGTAGGAGATAGGGTCTGAGATCCCCACTGGATGTGACATGTAGGAGATAGGGTCTGAGATCCCCACTGTATATGACATGTAGGAGATAGGGTCTGAGATCCACACTGTATATGACATGTGAGAGATAGGGTCTGAGATCCCCACTGTATGTGACATATAGGAGATAGGGTCTGAGATTCTCACTGTATATGACATGTGGTAGATATGGTCTGAGATCGCCACTGTATATGACATGTAGGAGATAGGGTCTGAGATTCTCACTGTATATGACATGTGGTACATATGGTCTGAGATCCCCACTGTATATGACATGTGGGAGATAGGGTCTGAGATTCTCACTGTATGTGGCATGTGGTAGAATTGGTCTAAGATTCCCAGCGTATATGACATGTGGGAGATATGGTCTGAGGACCCCACTGTATGTGACATGTGGTAGATATGGTCTGAGATCCCCACTGTATGTGACATGTGGTTAGATATGGTCTAAGATTCCCACCGTATATGACATGTGGGAGATAGGGTCTGAGATCCCCACTGTATATGGCATGTGGTAGATATGGTCTGAGATCCCCACTGTATATGACATGTAGGAGATAGGGTCTGAGATCCCCACTGTATGTGACATGTGAGAGATAGGATCTGAAATACCTACTGTATATGACATGTAGGAGATAGGGTCTGAGATCCCCTCTGTATATGACATGTAGGAGATAGGGTCTGAGATCCCCACTGTATGTGACATGTAGTAGATAGGGTCTGAGATTCTCACTGTATATGACATGTGGTAGATATGGTCTGAGATCCCCACTGTATTTGACATGTGGGAGATAGGGTCTGAGATTCTCACTGTATGTGACATGTGGTAGAATTGGACTAAGATTCCCACCGTATATGACATGTGGGAGATAAGGTCTGAGATCTCAACATATGGCATGTGAGAGATAGAGTCTGAGATCTCAACATATGGCATGAGAGAGATAGAGTCTGAGATCTAAACATATGGCATGTGAGAGATAGGGTCTGAGATCTCAACATATGGCATGTGAGAGATAGGGTCTGAGATCTCAACATATGGCATGTGAGAGATAGAGTCTGAGATCTCAACATATGGCATGTGAGAGATAAGGTCTGAGATCTCATCATATGGCATGTGAGAGATAAGGTCTGAGATCTCAACATATGGCATGTGAGAGATAAGGTCTGAGATCTCAACATATGACATGTGAGAGATAAGGTCTGAGATCTCAACATATGGCATGTGAGAGATAGGGTCGGAGATCTCATCATATGGCATGTGAGAGATAGGGTCGGAGATGCCTACTGTATATGACATGTAGGAGATAGGGTCTGAGATCTCAACATATGGCATGTGAGAGATAGGGTCTGAGATCTCATCATATGGCATGTGAGAGATAGGGTCTGAGATCTTAACATATGACATGTGAGAGATAGGGTCTGAGATCTCATCATATGGCATGTGAGAGATAGGGTCTGAGATCTCATTATAAGGCATGTGAGAGATAGGGTCTAAGATCTCAACATATGGTATGTGAGAGATAGTGTCTGATATCTTAACATATGACATGTGAGAGATAGGGTCTGAGATCTCAACATATGACATGTAGGAGATAGGGTCTGAGATCTCAACATATGGCATGTGAGAGATAGGGTCTGAGATCCCAACTGTATATGACATGTGAGAGATAGGGTCTGAGATCTCAACATATGGCATGTGAGAGATAGGGTCGGAGATGCCTACTGTATATGACATGTAGGGATAGGGTCTGAGATCTCAACATACGGCATGTGAGAGATAGGGTGTTAGATCTCATCATATGGCATGTGAGAGATAGGGTCTGAGATCTCAACATATGGCATGTGAGAGATAGGGTCGGAGATCTCATCATATGGCATGTGAGAGATAGGGTCGGAGATGCCTACTGTATATGACATGTAGGAGATATGGTCTGAGATCTCAACATATGGCATGTGAGAGATAGGGTCTGAGATCTCATCATATGGCATGTGAGAGATAGGGTCTGAGATGTCATCATATGGCATGTGAGAGATAGAGTCTGAGATCTCAACATATGGCATGTGACAGATAGGGTCTGAGATCTCAACATATGGCATGTGAGAGATAGGGTCGGAGATCTCAACATATGGCATGTGAGAGATAGGGTCGGAGATCTCATCATATGGCATGTGAGAGATAGGGTCGGAGATCTCAACATATGACTTGTGGGAGATAGGGTCTGAGATTCCCACGTTATGTGACATGTGGGAGATAGGGTCGGAGATCTCAACATATGACATGTGAGAGATAGGGTCGGAGATACCTACTGTATATGACGTGTGGGAGATAGGATCTGAGATCCTTACAGTATATGCCATTTGGGAGATAGGGTCTGAGATACCCACTGTTTGTGACATGTGGGAGAAGAACATGAAACGGAAGATATATTAAGGAAATTAAATTCAGAAACGACCAAATAATTGGAGCATGTCACCAGATGAAGAATATTATCTGCAATTTGTCTTTATCCATCGCGATGAGGAAAATAGTTCTAAAGAACTATATTGAGCCAGCCCTGATGTTTGAAAGCAAATCATAGACAATTAGCAGACAAGTTAGAAACTATATGCCAGGTTCCGATGAAGTGTTTCTATAGAAGAATGATGAAAACACTTTGGACTGATAGAAAAAGCAATGAAGATATCTCGAAAGAAGTTTGCTCACAAAGAAAACTAGTTACACGCACCAGAAGAGGACAGTCCACATTCTGTAGGCGTGTCACGAGAAGGGGGAAGTTGGGAGTATGTCATCGCAACGATAAAGATGGAGGTATAGAACTGCAGGGGGGAAACTTAGAGGGAAGATACTTGTCAGTTTGACATCATGGCACGGAGGAACATCAGTACCAGAAATTATTGGCAGCACGTGAGAAAGAGGGATGTGATAGATTTGATTACCAACGCCACACGTCATGGGCTATCAGAAGAAGTTTCATTCGTAAATATTGGATTAAATAAATGTTTTGCATATCCTTTACAGGACATCGCTGTCAACATCAGCATCTTTCAGCTGATTGTTGATTTCTTGGCAAGATTAACGCTCAGTAGTTTGCCATTGCTTTCTGAGCGACCGGCTCACATACCCCGTAAGTTATCGACGCGATTCGAACCACTGCTGATTCTCACCGTCGTCACGTTACTTACGAGAGTAAACGAGATTACGGAGAAAAGTTGCTAACCTCTAGGCCAGGAAGCCGGCAAATATTGGATTGGATTATTGAATTGGAATTTTTAAAAGAAAACACACATAAATAACAGTTTCTCACTTTGGACAACATGATCTCCAAATCTACCACTCCCCTGGCGTCCTCGACAGCCACTTGTCGTGTAGCATTGAGAGCCACAGCGAACTCAACCAGGTATGTCTCGTATGCCCGTACTTTTGAATTGTTTCTCCCTTCTAACAAATCTCCGTCGCCAATCCCTAACGTACCATCCATGATCTGAAAGAGAGGAAAATGCCTTAGATGTAATCTGTCTGACAGTTCTCTCGAGTAACATAAAGTATGAGAGCTTAGATTGAATCTGTCTGACGTCCTCTCAGGTGATTTAATATGAGAGCTTAGATTTTATTTGACTGCGTTCTTACAAGTACCATAGTGGAGGAGAACTGGGATATAATCTGCCTGACGTCCTCTCAAGTACCATAGTGGATGAGAACTGGGATATAATCTGCCTGACGTCCTCTCAAGTACCATAGAGTATCAGAAATGAGATTTAACCTATCCGACGTCTTCTTACTGACCATAGTGTATGGGAGCTTAGATTTAAACTGTCTGACGTTTCAAGTACCAAAGAGTTTGAGAGCTGAAGTTTAATATGTCTGACGTCCTCTCAACTACCAAGAAATATGAGTGCTTAGATTTAAACTGTCCGCTGTCCTCTTAAGTGCAATTGATTAAGAGAGCTTAGATTGAATCTGACGTCCTTCCAAATACCATCGAGTATGAGAGCTGTGTGACATCCGCTCAAATACCGTAGAATATGATAGCTCAGATGTAATCTGTCTGAAATCCTCTCAAGTACCGACTGACAGCATAGATTTAATCTGTCTGACGTTCATTCAAAGACCACAGAGTCTGAGATTTTATAGATTTAATCTGATGTCCTCAAAAGTACCATTGCGAATGGGAGCTTAGATGCAATCTCTCTAACGTCTTCTCAAGTACCATAGAGTATGAGAGTTTGAATTTAATCTGTCTGATGTCCTCTCGCCAGTTTCCCTGGTCTAGAGGTTACATGACTTTCTCCGTAATCTCGTATACTCTCGTAAGGAAAGTGACGTTGCGCGAGAATTGGTAGCGGTTCTCTCCGCGTCGGTAACTTACGGGGTATGTGAGCCTGTCGCTCAGTAAGCAATGGCAAACTACTAAGCGTAATCCTGCCAAGAAATCAACAATCAGCTGAAAGATTCTGATGTTGACAGCGATGTCCTGTAAAGGATATGCGAAAGAAAAAAGAAAAAAAGATGTCCTCTCAAGTATTATAGAGTTCGAGACTTGCGATTTAATCTGTATGGCGTACTCTCAAGGGCCATAAGACTCATACTTAGATTTAATATATCTGACGTCAACACAAATATCATAGAGAATGAGAGCTGAGATTTAATCTGTCTGGTGTCCTCTCCATAGAGCTTATACTGAGATTTAATGTGTCTGATCTCCACTCAAGTACCATAGAGTATGAGAGCTGAGATTTAATGTGTCTGATCTCCACTCAAGTACCATAGAGTATGAGAGCTGAGATTTAATGTGTCTGATCTCCACTCAAGTATCATAGAGTATGAGAGCTGAGATTTAATGTGTCTGATCTCCACTCAAGTATCATAGAGTATGAGAGCTGAGGTTTAATCTGTCTGACGTCCTCTCAGGTACCATAGAGTATGAGAGCTTAGCTTTAATCTGTCTGACGACCTCTCAAGTATATTAGAGTTGAGAAGTGGCATCGCATGCTCCACGCGATAGGAAAATATCTCCCACATACACCAGCCTGACGACGAGGCCTAAACTGGATATCTGTTATTGTCTTGGGAAGAGCAGAGTAGGGCACTAACTTGTCCTTACAGTCGGAAATGGCTGTCAAAGGCAGAGGTAAAAGACCACCGTGTGGATGTGGAAGGCAAGGAGAAACCGCCACATTATCTTCTCAAGACTTTATGGCAAAACAAATTTCAGAGGTAGTGAACGACGTTAATGGCTGCCTTAGGACATCCTCGTCCGGTAGGGACAGTCATGAGCCACAGGTTACACCAGACCGTCATCCAGATACTGATGGTAAAACCACAACTAAAATAAATCCATTTAAAGTAGAAACATGGAATGTTAGGACATTTAATGTGCTGGGTGGAAGGTGAACAATGTTCTAAGAGAAATGGATAGCATGCAAATGAATATACCAGGCATAAGTGAGATGCAATTGAAGGGATCGTGCCAAATTATAGCCGACAAACACACAAGAATTTATTCTGGAGGGACTGCACACGAAAAAGGTGTAGGAATAATATTTGACGAAAAAAAAAAAAACAGCCAAGTCAATTAATGGTTACTGGTGCATTTCAGAGTTATTGAAGTCAAAATCAAAGGCATACCAATAGATATAACTATTATACAATCATCCATCCATCCATCATGTGCCATGCCGGTAAGCGTGGGCGGTCATGTTCTGCCATCTCACTCGATCACTAGAGTCGTGGATCAGCTCCGTGTTTCTGTCTCGGCCATGCCACCAGGCCAAGCCATCCAGGTACTTGCTTCTAGGTCTTCCCCTTGGTCTGTTCCCCTCGATCTTACCAGTTGTCACCAAGTTCTCCAAATCATTTCTTCTCATAACATGCCCAAAAAATTGTAACTGTCTACGTCTAATGTCTCTAATCAGTTTACGATCTTCATTTGTTTCTTGAAGGACTTGTTCATTGGTCTTTCTGGCTGTCCATGATATTCTTTGCATTTTCCTCAGAAACAACATTTCTACAGCCATCAGATGTTTTTCAGGTTGACTGCTCATTGTCCAAGCTTCACATCCATATAAAAGTACAGGTTCTATCCACACAACATGATTTTCTTGGCATCTGTAAAGAAGGTAGTTTGCCATTGCTTTCCATCCTAGCAGTGACAATCACACACCAACAAAAAAGCAGTAGTGATAAAGAAATACAACACTTTTACGATGAAATAGAAATGGCGATGGCTCAAATTGCATCACAAGAAATAAACATAACACAGAGAGATTTTAATGCAAACGCTGGAAAGCGGAAAATGGAGGGTATGATGGAGAATTAGTGGTTTAGGTAGAAGAAATGGAACAGAAGAGAAACTAATAGAATGGGCAAATGTTAATGATATGATAATTGGAAACACATGGTTTAAGCACCAAAAAAACGACGTCTATACACGTGGAAAAGCCCTGATAGGAAAATACGCAACCAAATTGACTATATACTTATTAATAATAGATATAGACATAATTTAATTACTGTAAAGACAATGCCTGATGCTGACTGTAATTGTGATCATGGACTACTAGTAGTATGTCAGGGGGTAATTAAGTCGGTTTTGCGGTGGCAACCCCCGATCTTTAACTATATAAAAAGTCTATCACCGCAAGCGAAACGTCATATTTTACGACCTCATTTTTAAAAAAAATGCGCGTATTTTCTTGGGTCTGGGTGACTACTTCCGGTTGTACTGCTGCCAATATCCGGTCCGGTGGCGGGCGGGCGCGACCAGGTACCTCCGCCGGCCGCCTCGGCTTCCACCGATTGCTCCTGAGACGATTCAAAGACAGCGAGGCATGCCCCGGGCATATGGAATACTTATATAGATAAGTAGACCAACTAGTCACCAGGCACCTGGGTACGAGTCCCAGTGTGTGTGTGTGTGTGGGTGTGTGTGTGTGTGGTGTGATGAGCCCAGTCAAGTAGACAGTGGCACCTTCGCTGAGGAGACCGAAGTGCAATATGACAGAAAGGACAATTTGATTTATTCCATCACTCGAGGTACCCCGAGTAGGTCAAGTAATGACCTCATCAATAAACTTTTGCACGGTTGTGACATAATGGATCATGTATTCACATTCCCAGTCGAACACATCCATAATAATACTTTTAATCTTGAACGGAGACCATCCAGATAGTAGGGTTAATTATAGAATCGAAGGTTCTGGAACGCGGTGGGGTAGGGCAGCGGTATCCGCTCGCCTTTTCATTGGCTAATAAGTGGGAGCCCACGCTACTCACTAGGCCAAATTTGAAAATCTATCAGTTTGAGCTCGGATTCCAACAGGAGCAGTCGCTATCTGTGATGTGGGGACCCAAAATGCCCTTAAAGATTCCGTAAAATATTGTTCTCTGGATAACAGGTACCACTTTAAAACATACTTTAATGTTGTGGTTATGCCTAGTGAACGAAAGAGAAGAATATAAGAGTATTTTATGAAGAAAATGTGAAAGTGAAAATAGAACTTCTGTGTGCAGGTATTCTGAATACTGCTTCTTCAACCTGTCAGGTCTTCCACGCTGTATACTCCAAGTGCATATCATTCCCCTGTTGTGACTGGTTGCGTATGCTTGATGATTGTAAATTACACTCAATGCAAATTCGCAAACCCTTTGTGCATTCTAAATGCCTAGCATGACTCATTCTTAACCCAACTGTACACTGCTCTTGCGAGTTAACCTTTGGCAGTCTGGATTGGAATGTGTGATGTAAACATGTACAAGTTCCTTTGTAAATGCTGAGAATGTTGGAGTGAGTGAGCTTGGTGATTTGATAAGTAGCCTCTCACATTAGTAGAAGGATAGATGCTTCAATATCCATATGTAGGCGGGACGTGTATGGCACGCCAGAATTGCAAAGTTCCTGTGATGCCTGGTGGCTAGATTACGCTCAAGAGAATTAATATAATTTCTCTCTGAAGTATTACACTGGTACCTCTACTGTTGGTAGGTTCATATAAACTACTTCCTAAAAGGACAATAGGTGTGTGAACCTGTGTCTTAGTCGGCTGAATATAATGTATGGCTCATGCAAATTTACAAGGACAAAACATGTTTTTCCCATATGTGCTTTGGTGCATATGAGAACAATTGCTTATGCAATTTGGCTTCTTTACCTACTGTAGTAGATATGGACATTGCTCAGTGGGGAAAGAGCACATGATGATGATGATGTACTTGTGAGCCAAGTCTGGTCTGAAAGGGGTGTCTGGCATTGCTGAGTGAGTGTGTATGGAATAGGACATTCATGCACCAACATGACAACCATTGGAATTGATGTTTGGTCTGCTGATGGGATAAATGCCATTAGTTTAATACATATTGCATATTGCAGTTGTATATGCCTATTTCCCATTCTGCCTCACCATGCCTGTTCATGTGCTGATTCACAATGCCTGTCTCATGTTGCTATGTCACAATGCTTGCTCATGCTGCTTGCCTTATAGTGCTTGCTTTACTGTGTCTGTTCCTCATTGTGCCCAGGTCTACTGTGGTTTAAACATTGTAAGAACTTAGGACATAGTAAATGCTTGTAATTGTGTTAAGCTACCCTGTCTCAGCATATAGGCTTGTGATTACCACAGATAAGGGTGAATAATGAAAACATATCACCCACAGTCCATCAAGTGGAATACACTCCATCATCAACCAGGAGAGGTGTGTTTGGTCAACACCCCTCCCTCACCTCCCCATTTCCATCTGTGTATGTTGATGTATGATAACATTTTCTTTAACAAATGTAAAGAGATGTTGTACCATTTTGTATATCAACAGAGAACAAAGGATGGTGGAGAGGCCTTCATATTTCTCTGGGACAACTAACCAGAAGTCTCAGACCCAGAACTAACTCCCTATAAGTGTAATCCAGGGATAATCACAGATGAACACAGGCTGAATTGCCAGCCTTTATTTTCATGACAACCTTTGGCCCAAGTCAACTGAAAGTAACTGTTTTTAAACAGGAAGCAGGAATGGTCGACATTGGTGAATCTGTCTTGGTGCACAGTGAACCATGCTTTATTAAAGAAGACCCCTGTCTACAGTTTGTCTCAGGTCATGTTCATAGAAAGTTAATCCTTTGCCCCAATGGACCACTTATTCATTCTCCTAGAATCCAAAATGCAGGAATTTCCTGGAAAATTTTATCTCAGCTTTACTGCTGAATGTCAATGGGAGAAAAACATTTCTGAAGAATTCCATTATCAGAATTTTAATGGTTATTATAGGGATCAGTACAGTGATCTTTAATTATATCAATGTCATCTGAGAAATTAAAATCAAGTCTTTTGGTATTAATACATTCAAAGAAATCTGGTGAAGTAACTTGCATTGATTGTTCATCTGAGACTTAACTTGGAGAATAACCAGCCTGGTGCTCACACATTGATTGCTGAATGAGACTTGAAAAGTAGGTGAAGTTAGACTAGCTAAGTGAGATGCTGCAATATATGGGATTGTGTTCATATCTCTGGGTCTCTTCGACAAGTCATGTTCTACATGTACCGAGAATACATCTCCCAATGTCAGGAGAGTGCTATCCTCAACCATTTGAAGTACCCCAGTGACAGCATTCACAGACAGTCTGGTCAACAGTGAGATTCAGTATAACATCATTATCCCAAATCCTGTTCTCAAGAGGAAATAATCTGCCATGGAACTTATTATAGGAAGTCTGCTACCTGGAGCTTTCCCAACATCAATTGCTGATGATAACAGGATGCAACTGATCCAGAACAGTAGTTCCTCCCTTAAGTTTCCCATGATAGGATTTTATAAAATTCCCAAGAGACAGGAAGTGATGATAGATACAGGAATCAGTGGTGTAGTTAGAGATTGGAGAGGAGGAGGAGAGTTTATTGATCGGTTGGTGGAGTAATTAGGAGTTGTTGTATCATGTTTATCTGCATGCATGTTCTGCATATTTGTACATTATGCATGTATTTATTGAAGTGCAGATATGACACAAGGATGAACCATTGGTCTTCACTCGACCCACCAGCAGCTCAATAAAAATTGTTAATGAACCAGTGTTTTAAGTACATGTCCCATGTGAATGTCTTGTACAGTTGCTGTCAAGTATTGTACCTGGTGAATGTCTTAAGTTACTGTGGTTGGTGACAGATATTGTGAAAAGTCCTGTTTAGATGTTGTCAAGTATCTCTCATGATGTATGTCTTGTACAATTGTGGTGTAAACAATTCCATGTATGTCCCACTTTTGTCAAGAACCTGTCATGTAGATGTCTTGTTCAACAGATGTTATGTACAGTTATTGTTGAGTTTGTCTACTAATATTGAATCCTAAAGTCCTAAGATATAATTGGACAACTGATATAGGTCACTTTTGACACAAATAAAATAAGGGAAGATCTAATGTGACGGACGAATAGCACACTGACAACAGTATGATGAGTGAATTAAATCCTCAGTTGTACAGGGGCGAATAGTTCAGATCTTCTTTTGGCCTTGAGGGAACCTTTTTCTTCTTTTATAAATTTCTGTGTAGATATTTGGTAGTCTCACAGTGGGGGTTCAGAGCCAAGGAAAAATGGTTCTCCAAAAGGGCTAGGCGGGAATGATTTTCTATCTCATTTGAGAGACCTCTAGACAAAAACGTGCAAAATCATATCCTTTATCTTGTCTTTTTAGTATTCAAGATATATTTCCAGAGAACCCTACTAAATAGGTCCTCTGTCAACTATCTAACATGTCACATAACTGGGTTGCTCTTTCCGGGATATAAACCCTGGGAAAACGAACACTCGTCTCGGATTTAAACCCTGGTATAACCTGCTAGGGGCTCACATATCTCGTGCCCTGATGTCGGGATACAAACCTTGGGTATACCCTGCATAAGACTCACTTTTGGGATCTCTATGTTGGTATTAAAATCCGGGGTGACCTCTCGCAAATCAGACCCAATTCTTGGAGTTTTTATGGTGTTGGTTAACAGACCCTGTCTCTTATATGTGGACGCTATGGTCCAGACATTTAAGCCCACAATAAATCTCTAGAAGGGTTGATTTCATTAATGGTGATAATATTGCATGTATCACTGTTTTAATATGTCAGGTAGGATTTCAATGTAGCTGACTGAAGATGATGTATAAATATCTTATGGGTCAACATAAATGCTGTATCCATGATATTTGTTTTTCTCAGAATGAAATGATTTATTAGCTTGTCAATATGTTGTATAATTTTGTGCATGCTGGTTGTTCAATATATGTATCAAAAATTAAGGTACCTGAGACACCAGAGAACACAAATTATTTTAATATAACTGAGACAGCTATTACAGGGAAAAATTCATTTTTGTCCCTGAAATTAAGACACTTGATCCAGTAAATGAACATGAAGCCTACTCCATCCCCTAATTCATGGCTAGCATGGGAGAGAGAGGAGGAATATTGTTGTAATTACAACATTTTTAATGTCATCACATCACAACAAATAACAACTCCTTATAGTCTCTTCTCCCCATAACATGCTTGCAACACTGAGGGTGAAGATGGTGAGCACTGATGGTTATTTTCATAGGGCACCCATAAAAACACCACTTTAACACACTCTCGGTTAAAGTCAGTTATTCAAAACAGACTACTGTCCAGTGTCGATTCGACATCTGGGTTTATTCTTCAGTTGGGTGATCTTCTCAGTATACCCTGATCAAGCTGCTGAGGGTGAGCCGAATTGAATCTCCAGGAGAACCCCCTTAACAACTCAGTCACTTGCCATTATTGAAAAGTGGTATTCTTAAGCGTACTGGATGTACGTGATGGACGAGATGAAAGGAAGATTCTACCTGATGTCCTGGCCAGTTATTCATGACCCGACCACAGTCTGGTGTCTATAAGACATTAGTCTATTGTTCGATTGTGTAATATCTCTGGTGTACTAGGATCCAAGTCACTAGGAGTGAACTCATTGAATTTCCGGGAAGGCCATTAAAATAACTGGACCCATGTCATTCCTATGGCAGTGGAACGCAGTACACGAATGTATGTGTCTAGGAAACGATGAGTAACCAACCTGGTATATTGGCGTATCATACGATTAGGAGCATATCATGGACAACCTGAAAAATTTCATGAAGAGATAAAACAGGATCCGTCTCCGACGTCGGCCGTCAATTCATCCTCAATTGAGAAGCATTTCTGCCTGAAAAATGGTGGAAATTAAAGGGCGGACAAAGTTAGTGCAACTGATGTCCTTCTCCTTTTTCATCCTCAATTGAGAAGACTTTTCTGCCTGAAAAATGGTGGGAATTTAGCTCAATTCTAGATGAGAGCAATGTCTGCGATTGAGTGGACTAATAAGAATCACTGTTCTCCAAACAGTTGACTTATATGGTAGAGATCACTGCAATTCCAGCAGTTGATGCTTTCTACACATTGTCTGCGATTGAGTGGACTACGAAAGATCACTGTTCTCAAACAGTTGACTCCTTTCAAGGTAAAGATCCCTGCAACTTCAGCAGTTGACTCTTTATACAAGTAAGAACCATGCATTGCGCATTATATTATTACTGAGATGCGAGGTATATTCACAAGACCTGGCCAGTCATGTCCTCAAAGTCAGTAAATTGCTTCCAAAATTCCAGTCAATATTGGTAATTAAGAAGCTATACCCACATAATCACACCTCTTCAAAGTGGTTGTGATAATGACGAACCTCTTTAATGCTGAGAGGGAACGCCTCATTCGCCATATGTAAACGTTTTGCTCGTGTGGGAGAGAAATAACGGATACTCCAGCCACTCAAAAGCACTTAGCTAGAGCGTTGCTGGTATACAACTAGTTGGAAATTCCACCTGGAATTCTATCTTAGTAGTAGTGGATGTTAGTCTAACTGCATCTACAAAACTCAGTTGCTGCGTTAGAAACAGCTTACACATGATGGACGCTGCGCTGTCAATCCACGACAAGTCTGAAGTGGGATTGCGCGATATTTCAACTATATAGCAACTAAGGAGAGAAAATGCTGTCACTTCTCACAACACATCAGAATAGAGGCCGAACGGAATGAGAGAATCTCAACCGATAAGTGCACTTCTGAATCTATGGTAATGACTACAGAAATGAGTCAAGGAAATATAATGGGAAATTGCTACCATCTGCAAACACTAGAGGATTATTGGGAGATAGAATTTTGTCCTATGCTAACCCAAGATCTGCAATAGTAGATTTTAGTCTTAACAAGTTCTGCAGTGGCAGCTTGCACAGTTCAACCGGAAGTGATTGTCTCTGCTCCGGTGCTGGTCAAAAATTTTAACCCAGTTCCAAATGCCAAGATTACTGTTGGAGAAAGTTGTTCAGTCAATACTCTCACAGGATTATCATTCTCCTGTGGCGAAGGGAAGGATGAAGTTCTGATAAAGATGAAATGTTGAGAGATACATGGAATGCAACCATTCTCTCTAAACCTCATCTGGAAGTTGGTTTGATTGCAAAGCCATTACTTCACATAATGAATCTCTATGGTCCATTCATACATTATGGAATGGTGTGACTCAGAGAGATCATTTATCACAAACAGGAGATATAGCATGGATGTCAGCGGTGGAGCACTGTCAGAAGTAAATAGAGGGGCAGTTCACAGATGAGTGGAGTCAGGACTCTTGATGCTCCCAGTGACTTAATGGAACTTAATGCAGGGCTAACTTCATGGTCTTTGCGTTTGCCACCAAATTCATTAATTGATGGATGAATGTTGGGGCAGATTTTTTTTAAGGAGAAAAATCACTTAGTTCCAAATGTACTACTCTAGTTGGGGTAAAGGGAGACAGGGAGTAATTGACAAAACCACTTGAGGGATATGGGAACTGTGGATTCTGAGATCATCTGTCATACCTATGAAAGATTTAAGAGAGGGGTTGTGACATAATGGATCAGGCATCCACATTCCCAGTCGAACACATCCATAATAATACTTTTAATCTTGAACATAGACCATCCAGATAGTAGGGTTAATTATAGAATCGAAGGTTCTGGAGCGCGGTGGGGTAGGGCAGCGGTATCCGCTCGCCTTTTCATTGGCTAATAGTGGCAGCCCACGCTATCCACTAGGCCAAATTTGAAAATCTATCAGTTTGAGCTCGGATTCCACCAGGAGCAGTCGCTATCTGTGATGTGGGGACCCAAAAATGCCCTTAAAGATTCCGTAAATATTGTTCTCTGGACAACAGGTACCACTTTAAAACATACTTTAATGTTGTGGTTATGCCTAGTGAACGAAAGAGAAGAATATAAGAGTATTTTATGAAGAAAATGTGAAAGTGAAAACAGAACTTCTGTGTGCAAGTATTCTGAATACTGCTTCTTCAACCTGTCAGGTCTTCCACGCTGTATACTCCAAGTGCATATCATTTCCTTGTTGTGCCTGGTTGCGTATGCTTGATGATTGTAAATTACACTCAATGCAAATTCGCAAACCCTTTGTGCATTCTAAATGCCTAGCATGACTCATTCTTAACCCAACTGTACACTGCTCTTGCGAGTTAACATTTGGCAGTCTGGATTGGAATGTGTGATGTAAACATGTACAAGTTCCTTTGTAAATGCTGAGAATGTTGGAGTGAGTGAGCTGGTGATTTGATAAGTAGCCTCTCACATTAGTAGAAGATAGATGCTTCATATCCATATGTAGGCAGGACGTGTATGGCACGCCAGAATTGCAAAGTTCCTGTGATGCCTGGTGGCTAGATTACGCTCAAGGAGAATTAATATAATTTCTCTCTGAAGTATTACACTGGTACCTCTACTGTTGGTAGGTTCATATGAACTAGTTCCTAAAAGGACAATAGGTGTGTGAACCTGTGTCTTAATCGGCTGAATATAATGTATGGCTCATGCAACTTTACAAGGACCAAACATGTTTTCCCCATATGTGCTTTGGTGCATATGAGAACAATTGCTTATGCAATTTTGCTTCTTTACTTACTGTAGTAGATATGGACATTGCTCAGTGGGGAAATAGCACATGATGATGATGATGTACTTGTGAGCCAAGTCTGGTCTGAAAGGGGTGTCTGGCATTGCTGAGTGAGTGTGTATGGAATAGGACATTCATGCACCAACATAACAACCATTGAAATTGATGTTTGGTCTGCTGATGGGATAATTGCCATTAGTTTAATACATATTGCATATTGCAGTTGTATATGCCTATTTCCCATTCTGCCTCACTATGCCTGTTCATGTGCTGATTCACAATGCCTGTCTCATGTTGCTATGTCACAATGCTTGCTCATGCTGCTTGCCTTATAGTGCTTGCTTTACTGTGTCTGTTCCTCATTGTGCCCAGGTCTACTGTGGTTTAAACATGGTGAGAACTTGGACATATGAAATGCTTGTAATTGTGTTAAGCTACCCTGTCTCAGCATATAGGCTTGTGATTACCACAGATAAGGGTGAATAATGAAAACATATCACCCACAGTCCATCAAAGTGGAATACACTTCATCATCAACCAGGAGAGGTGTGTTTGGTCAACACCCCTCCCCTCACCTCCCCATTTCCATCTGTGTCTGTTGATGTTTGATAACATTGTCTTGAACAAATGTAAAGAAATGCTGTACCATTTTGTATATCAACAGAGAACAAAGGATGGTGGAGAGGCCTTCATATTTTCTCTGGGACAACTAATCAGAATTCTCAGACCCAGAACTAACTCCCTATAAGTGTAATCCAGGGATAATCACAGATGAACACAGGCTGAATTGCCAGTCTTTATTTTCATGACAACCTTTGGCCCACGTCAATTGAAAACTACTGTGTTGAACAGGAAGCAGGATTGGTCGACATTGAAAAGCTGTCTTGGTATACAGTAATAATGCTTTGATAAAGAAGACCCCTGTTTACAGTTTGTCTAGGTCGGGTTCATAGAAAGTAAATCCTGTGCCCCAATGGACCACTTATTCATTCTCTTGAAATCCAAAATGCAGGAATTTCCTGGAGAATTTCATCTCAGCTCTCTAACCGCTGAATGTCAATGGGAGAAAAACAGTTCTGAAGAATTCCATTATCAGAATTTTAATGGTTATTATAGGGATCAGTACAGTGATCAGTGGTTATATCAGTGTCATCTGAGAAATTAAAATCAAGTCTTTTGGTATTAACTACATTCAAAGAAATCTGGTGAAGTAACTTGCAGTGATTGTTCATCTGAGACTTAACTTGGAGAATAACCAGCCTGGTGCTCACACAGTGAACTTTGAATGAGACTTGAACAGTAGGTGAAGTTGAACTGGCTAAGTGAGATGCTGCAATATATTGAACTTTGTTCAGATCTCTGGGTCTCTTCGGCAAGTCATGTTCTACATGTACCGAGAATACATCTCCCAATGTCAGGAGAGTGCTATCCTCAACCAATTGAAGTACCCAAGTGACAGCATTCACAGACAGTCTGGTCAACAGTGAGATTCCGTATAACATCATTATCCCAAATTCTGTTCTCAAGAGGAAATAATCTGCCATGGAACTTATTATAGGAAGTCTGCTACCTGGAGCTTTCCCAACATCAATTGCTGATGATAACAGGATGCAACTGAACCAGAACAGTAGTTCCTCCCTACGTTTCCCATGATAGAATTTTATAAAATTCCCAAGAGACAGAACGTAATGATAGATACAGGAATCAGTGGTGTAGTTGGAGATTGGAGAGGAGGAGGAGGAGAGCTTATTGATCGGTTGGTGGAGAAGTTAGGAGTTGTTGTATCATGTTTATCTGCATGATGTTCTGCATATTTTGTACATTATGCATGTATTTATTGAATTGCAGATATGACACAAGGATGAACCATTGGTCTTCACTCGACCCACCAGCAGCTCAATAAAGCGTATTAATGAACCAGTGTTTTAAGCACATGTCTCAGAAGAATGTCTTGTACAGTTGCTGTCAAGTATTGTCTCTGGTGAATGTCTTAAGTTACTGTGGTTGGTTACAGATATTGTGAAAAGTCTTGTATAGATGTTGTCAAGTATCTCTCATGATGTATGTCTTGTACAATTGTGATGTAAACAATTCTATGTAAATGTATGTCCGCCTCTTGTCAAGAACCTGTCATGTGGATGTCTTGTTCAACAGATGTTATGTACAGTTATTGTTGAGTTTGTCTACTAATATTGAATCCTAAAGTCCTAAGATATACTTGGACAACTGATATAGGTCACTTTTGAAACAAACAAAATAAGGGAAGATCTAATGTAACGGACGAACAGCACACTGACAACATTATGATGAGTGAAGTGGATCCTCAGTTGTACAGGGGCGAATTGTCCAGATCATCTTTTGGCCTTGAGGGAACCTTTTTCTTCTTTTATAAATTTATGTGTAGATACTTGGTAGTCTCACAGTTGGGGTTCAGAGCTAAGGGAAAAATGGTTCTCCAAAAGGGCTAAGCGGGAATGATTTTCTATCTCATTTGAGAGACCTCTAGACAAAAACGTGAAAAATCATATCCTTTATCTTGTCTATTTAGTATTCAAGATATATTTCCAGAGAACCCTACTAAATAGGTCCTCTGTCAACTATCTAACATGTCACATAACTGGGTTGCTCTTTCCGGGATATAAACCCTGGGAAAACGAACACTCGTCTCGGATTTAAACCCTGGTATAATCTGCTAGGGGCGCACATACCTCGCGCCCTGATGTCAGGATACAAACCTTGAGAATACCCTGCATAAGACTCACTTTTTGGATCTCTATGTTGGTATTAAAATCCGGAGTGACCTCTCGCAAATCAGACCCAATTCTTGGAGTAGTTGTGGTGTTGGTTAACAGACCCTGTCTCTTATGTGTGGACGCTATGGTCCAGACATTTAAACACACAATAATCTCTAGAAGGGTTGATTTCATTAATGGTGATAATATTGCATGTATCACTGTTTTAATATGTCAGGTAGGATTTCAATGTAGCTGACTGAAGATGATGTATAAATATCTTATGGGTCAACATAAATGCTGTATCCATGATATATGTTTTTCTCATAATGAAATGATTTATTAGCTTGTCAATATTGTTGTATAATTTTGTGCATGCTGGTTGTTCAATCTATGTATAAAATATTAAGGTACCTGAGACTCCAGAGAACACAAATTATTTTAATATAACTGAGACAGCTATTACAGGGAAAAATTCATTTTTGTCCCTGAAATTAAGACACTTGATCCAGTAAATGAATATGAGGCCTACTCCATCTCAATGTGAAATCTGATGTCAATATAAAACTACTAGTCTCAATTAATTTAAGCCATAACTTACTAAGATTTACATAAAAACATGTAATGAAAATTAAACAAATAACGTCCATTTTTTACAAACATAAATAAAACTAACCAAGGGAGCCTAATTGGGTCCCTTGGCTCAACGGGAATTGTCACCCCTTTTGCATACTAAGCTCCCCTGACCACTAGATTTTACCTGCGCGGACAAGCAACCAGTAATGCTCCACCGAGCACGACCCGGGAGAAAGTTAATAGCCAAGGGCCAGCGCGTACTGATAAGCGGTAGATAAAACATGAAGATAATTACCTTTGACGCGGTAGGCGAGTTGTGGTCATTGGAACTAAGGTCGCGTAGTAAATGCTGGCATGTACAGTTTTAAATGAGTGGTAGAAATAACAGTGTCTTAGTTGTGTTTAACGGACAAGGAAGCAATGTGTAGAGCTGTTGACAGTATCATAGATATTCTACGACCGCAAAGAGTATCAACACCCAGTGTGTGTGTGTGTGTGTGTGTGTGTGTGTGTGTGTGTGTGTGCGAGTGTGCATGCATGCATTTAGGCGTGTGTGCGTGCGCGTATGTACTGTCGAGTGGATGTGTGTGTATGTGTGTATGTGTGCGCGCATGTAGGCGTGTGTGCGTGCGTGGGTGTACTGCCGAGTGTATGTGTGTGCGTGCGGGCGCGCGCGTGTGTGCTATCAATTACAGGACATCGCAGTCAGTCCCAGTATTCTGTGGAGTATCGGGATTGCTGGGCAAGATTGCTGTCTTCTTTTTGAACGAACGGCGCCCAGCTCATGTGCGTGATTGTGTGTGTGTGTATGTGTGTGTGTGTGTGTGTGTGTGTGTGTGTGTACATTCATGCACGCGTGTGTGCTATCAATTACAAGACATCGCAGTCAGCCCCAGCATTCGTGCTTCCTGGTCAAGCTTGTCGTTGTCTTTCTGAACAACCGGCACCCATGTCATGTGCGTGATTGTGTGTGTGTGTCTACATGCGTGCGCGCGTGTGTGGTATCATTTACAGGACAGCGCAGTCAGCCCCAGCATTCGTGCTTCCTGAGCAAGCTTGCCGTTGTATTTCTGAATAATCGGCACATATGATCTTCTGTGGTGTCTGTCATCAGGATTACCATCATCATCATCACCCAGCACCAGCAACAAAATCATTATTATCATCATTATCATCTGAGGGTGACCGATTGGGTGACTCATCACGGGGCTATGTCAGCGGAGTGAATGTACGTGAACGTGTTCAGACATGTCTTTGGGGAAAAACGGAAGATGACTCAGAGTGTACTGACCGGGGTAAACCTGCTTGAACATGCTTAGACATGTTTTCTATGTTGCATCAGCCACACAGTCTGTATAAAAAGGACCGCAAAGGCGGGCTTAAGACACTACGCTTGCGACAAAACCTATCGAAAAGAGCTCATCGAATAGACCACAGTGGTAAGTAGCACTGTGTTTATGCTATATTGTCTCTTTACAGGTCGTCAAGTCGGTATAGTGCTGTCACTAGTGTATATCTCAGAAGCTACATGAGGCAACTAACAAGAATACACCGCAAGGTATAGCCGCCCGGTATAGGAATACTAATACAGATGCTAATGACGTTTGTAATCATCATCAGCTTCACTTTTGCCGTCAAGTGACGTGGGGAGAAATTACGCCACACAGCTCAATGGGTGGCACTGAATAGTGTCATGCCGGGCGATTGTCTATATTCTCAGGCGTCATCTGATGTAATCTGTTAGGGTAGCGGCTGTGGTGCATTCCAATTGTGTACACATGAAACATGTTTTTCATTAAAGCATGCTTTCTATGTTCACTAAAATGTATTATGATTTTGTCCATCTACAGATTCAAACCAAAACGACCAGTCCCTCATTGACACGTGGCCCACATCGATTCAGGAACGCACAAACGTATGTGTACATAGCAGGTCTCCACTGTGTGTAGTGTAACATATATGCGTCTACGACCATGTCCTGATTGATTGATTGATTGATTGATTTAGGAATCGACATCACAGCATTCGGGGCATTCCCATAAGTGCTCCGTCCCCATCCTCAGCAGCCAGCGAAGAGTTCCAACACTAATAGTACCAGTAGCAATCTGATTATATGTCCGTCTCGCCTTTCCTTTGAGCGTTGAGCGTCGGCCAGATCCCTTCGTCACTCCTCGTTGTCTCATTCTTGCCAGACCATGGTAATCCATTTGCTCCTCCGAGGTGTGCACGTGCTCCCACAAGGCCGCAACCATGTCTGTCTTGTCATGTATCAATACTCCACCAAGTTCTGCAGAGCCAGCCAATCTGTCCGCCTGTTCATTTCCCAGCACACCGGCATGCCCCGGAGAAAAGATCCAGGCGATGCTTGTCACCCGTGACCTCCGAAGCGAAGCAAGCCACTCCGCACGAAGTCTGCCCGTCCTCACCCTCGTCAGCATGCTTTCTGAGTCAGTTACAATCACGAATGTGTGTGTGTGTCGTATTCTCCATCCAGCGGAGAGCCGCAGTGACTGCCTCCACTTCCATTCTTAAGCTGGATGTTGTGGTATCATATGCCAGGCTCTCCTGCCCCAAACATCGACCATTAGCTTTGGCTATGAAACCCCAGCCACTTCTCTCACCTCTTGACACCGAACCATCTGTGTAGATAATCACATCACTCGAGTGAGCATTGTCCTGAATTAGTTGCTGGATTTCCACTTCCGTGGCCCCTGCTGGCCACTCCCTGCACTCCCGGCTTAATGTGATTATAACTCTGCACAAGTCTGACTGCTCCGCTGGCACTCTGACCCACTCCTCTCCACGCCTAATGTTGTCCAGGGGGCACACCTGTCTGATCGTATCCTCCGCCTGAGCCATCCATGATTTCCCTCTTATCAGTCGCTGACCCTTAACTGCGTCCAGCGCCTCATGCATTGGGTGGTCTGTGTCTGCAGCTACTCTGAGGTATGCCTTCGCCTGCATCACCTTGAGCCTACCAGCAACAGTCGGCAGACCAAGGATGTAACGCATACACACTACTGGGGTGTCTCTAGTGCATCCCAGAATGACCCGCATAGCTTCGTTCTGTATGCGCTCTAACTTCACCAGCTGACTCTCTGAGACAGTGAGCAGACCTAATCCATAATCAATTACTGAGAGGATCAAGTGCTGGTATAGTGTGAAAAGCAATCTCTGCTCTATGTCCATTGCAGCCATAGTTTTAAGTGCATTGAGTCCCTTTTGAGTTCTTGTCACGACCGTCTCCACATGGTCCTTGAAGGATAGGCTCCTGTCAAATGTGATCCCCAGATACTTCAGTTTGTTCTCTCTGCTGACATTTCTACCATCTATCGCGAGGCTTGGGACATCAGCTCTCACAATTCTGTTGTCCAGAGAGCACCACAAAACAGCCGCCTTTTCCGGGTGGATGACAGCACTCAGTTCTGTGCACCAGTCAATCACTTCATCTACTGTCGCCTGTAACTCCTGGGCTGTTTGCTCCCTATCTCTCCCCTGCCTATATGCAAGAATATCATCTGCAAATGTTAGTATTCTTCCAACCCCTGGTGCTTCTAGGTTTGCAATCTTGCTCGTATACACATTAAAGAGCACCGGTGAAACTGCAGATCCCTGTGGCAGTCCCGGGGATAGCATATGTGGCTCTGAGGTCCATGCGCCCAGACGGAGAGCAACCCGACGAGAGTGCAGGACGGCTGCTATCCATTTCACCAACCAGGAATTGACCCCCTTCTCCATCAGTGCGGTCATCAAAATATCATATCGAACTCTATTGTACGCATCCTCGAGATCAAGCGTTACCGCCATCGTTTCCTGTCTACTCTGGAACCCCTCATAAACATCTAAGGCAAAAGTGGCTTCATTAGACCAGGTATCTTTTCCTAGCCTGTAGCTCCCCAGGCCTCTTGGAAGAAGCTTCCCACTTTCCAAAGAATCCTGCAGCTTAACAGCGACTATCTTCTCTAAAACCTTCCCAAATGTATTTTGAAGGGTGATGATCCTAAAGCCGCTAAGCTTTGACTGATCCTTGAATGGTTTTGGGAGAGGGATGAGATAGCTGTGCACCCAATCCTGCGGTACTGATGCTGTCCTAATGCTCTGGTTAAAGCAGTCGGTCATCTCCTCCAGGTCTGCTTCGCTCAAACTCTTCATGTGGCCATACCTGACCACATCGGGCCCTGGTGCAGTGTCTTTTGCCTTTTTCAAAATGTGTTTAACATCTTCCACCCGTATGATGTCTTCATACTGCATATTCTTCGTGGTGCCAAAATAGCTCCTCTCTAACTACATCCCTGGTGTCCGCATCATTATGATTGGTCTGCTCTAAAAATCTCTGGAGAAACGCCTCCCCTTTCTCTTTGTCTGTTGTCACGCGCAAACCATCATCTCTATAGATTGTTCCCACTGTCATCCGCCGATCTTTTCTCTGCATTTGCCTGTGCAGTTTCCAGAATTTTTGCAGTGTTTTATCACCTCCAATCTCCTTCATGAAACATTCCCATTTTGCCTTATTGGCCTCTGCAGCACAGCGCTTGAAAACCTCCACCTTGTCTTTCTTGACATTTTCCGCTGTGTCTCCACTTCCTCTCGTGAGCTTCGAAGTGTCTGTCGCACTTTCTTTAGCTGCTTCACTGCAGCTCTCTTTGCTTTCCAAGCATGGTCTACTTCTGGGGTCCACCATGGGGGCTGCAAAAAGGGAGTTTTAACAGTCCTGTTGCATGCCCCTTGTCTGAGGCGTCCAAGAATGCAATCGGTCCACTCCTACCGGAAGGTCTTGCGCGCTCTCCCAGCTTTAACTTTCCTGGGTTTAGAGATCAGGACTGAGAATGGCATGTGATCACTCCCATGGTCATTCAAAACATTCCACTTTATATCAAGGACTGATGACTGGGAGACAAGTGCCAAGTCAATAGCTGTGTCTGCATCGCCAGGCTTCATTGCCATTCTTGTCGGCCTTACCATCATTTATGCAGACCACATCGGAGTCCACCATGGCATCTGCATAGGGCAATTCCCTGTCGGTTTTCTCCACTACTGTCCCAATCTCTGTCCATGTCCTCTTTCAATGCAGTGGATGGACACATGCTGTATTCAACCATTCAGTACTGATCATTATCCCGCTCACTCTACAGAGAGAAAAATATTGTGCTGACACAGGAGAATCTATAGTCATGCTCTGTGGTCACTAATGTATTAAATGAATGTATATCACTAATGTACACGATCTCAAAATACTCTTCAAAATGTGTCAAATCTATATAAAAGTCAATTATGAGGTGTAAAATTCAGTATGTGATATTTTTACTGTCCCTAATTATATCATCTTTATCCTTTCTCCAGACTGAAAATTTGCAGACACGGAAAGTATCGAAACTATTGAGTGGTTACAAGAAGTGAAATCTCGAGGCTATTGCTTACAAGGGGTGACATCTCGAGGGTATTGAGCGGTGTATAAGAAAGGAAGACACCGAACGGTCTAGCACAAAATATTGGTATGTATGCTTTCATCATTTCTCACTAACTATTGGTCATCACTAAATATTTTCACCCCTAAGTGGTGGGGACCATTAAATATAGTCAGCATTTCTCACTAATATAGTACAACTATGTGTCATACAATATAAAATAACACAAAGAACAGAATTAAGAACCAAGGCGTTGCTAATCATCACCATAAAAATATAGTCACGGAGAAGATCCTCTGTAAGGATAAAAAGAAAATGAAATAATTTACTATGTGCGACATCATACACCTCAAATCCTTTTTTCTTTTGATTTTTCCTACCAATGTATGTTATATGAAATATTTGTCTGTAGATATGCTATCGGCATGACTGTCGCATGTTTTGACGTACAAAATGTAAAAATGTCGGACTATAATGATGTTATCTTTTTTCACAGATGTTTGACAGTCAGTATATACAACGATTGTGAAAATCTGGAACTAGTGGAAGACTACACAATTTTATAGTGGTCGCTATACCTTATCCATTGGAGCTACACACACGAGACATTATTTTATACCCGAAGCTACAAGCGTGTTGGAAATATTACTGAGCTATCACCAAGCCATTATCTAAAACCAGTCTTTTTCACCACTACATCTTTTCCATCATTATGACCACAACACAGAAACATATCTCTGCTTTACCTGTGGTAAAGTATTTACAGAAAACCGCAGTCTTACACGTTACATTAACACCGTACACAAAACCCAAACTCACACATGCCACAATTGCGGTAATCTATACAAAAGAAAAGACATCCTACAACGACACATTAAAACTAATCACCAGACATCAACACCAACACATGTTACCACTACAGCATCAAACGTGGACACTACACCATCAAATACTACACCATCAACAACAACAACGGATACTACATCAAGCAAAATAAAAGCACCGTAGACACACAAACAGCTAAAAAGCAGAAACTTGATCAAGTGGAAGTAGAGGAAGCCGACGTAGAGATGAGGAACTAAAGACTGTAGACATCATACGCGATCCTAAATTCCAACAGAAATATAGAGACGTCTGACCCTATCTTAGGATACATCAGAACATCCACACTTATGTATCGACCTACAATTTTTTTCATCGACCAGACTCAACACAACCAATTGACTGGACCGAGACTTTAAGACCAATATTTACTAGTCAGACATGTCGGATTAAGGTGAATTATTCTCATCACATGTTTTTACGATATAAGGAGACAGGAGAACTTAGGTTTTACCATTCATCGTCTAACAATACATGCCAACTCGACATCCCCCACCTAGCTAACCGCGAAAAAGATTTTGACGATTTTATAGAAATAGTTCAGGACAGTGACATGTTTAACTACCCTACACAACAGACCTGACACTAAGTACATGGTAGAGGCAATTCCCGCGACTAGTTTCTATATATACCACATAAATGAGCACTCACTAGGTTGATTGCTGTCTATAATATGCTCTATTACAAATTTAAAGTGGTCATATGTGTGATATCCTTGTGTGTGATATCCTTGTGTGTGTGTGTTTGTGTGTGTGTGTGTGTGTGTGTGTTTGTGTGTGTGTGTGTTTGTGTGTGTGTGTGTGTTTGGGTGGTACAGTGAATTGTCTATATTATTGAAAATAAAAGACTCAATGTTTGTGTGTCATTGACTGACACATTTTTCACTGAGTGATATACATAATATAAAAAATATTGAATGTTGTGCACATGAAAATACTGATTTTTAATGGGAAAATAAAAGTAATGAAAACGAAAACTTCTTGTTTGTTGGTTTTCTTCAGTGGTATGCTTGGTTTGTTTTCGTCTTTCTTGTTTTTCTTGTTTTCGTTTTTCTATTCCTTACTTTTTTCATATTAACTGCTGCGCGAGTTTGGTTTTTCATGTTGAATGTGGTGCAAAACTGTGGAAAAATTCACACACACACACACACACACACACACACACACACACACACACACACACACACTGGAACAGTGAGACAAGACCAAAGTCACACAAGAACAAAGACATATTGGAACAGAGAGACACGTACAATATTACACAAGAATGTTCATCCAAACTTATAATTATCGCAACGAAACTTATTAAAAAGTATGACACTTTGTTAACCAAATGGCAAAAATCTTACCCAAGTAAGAAAAGGTGTTAACCAAATGTGAAAAGGTTAGCCAAATTTCAAACCAAACTTATAAAAAAGCTCAGTGAAACATATGAAAAGTAGGAAAGTTTGTTAACCAAACGTAAAAAGTTTGGCCAACTTTCACTGAAACTTATGAAAAGTGGGAAATTGTATTATCCAGATGTTAAAAGTTTGACCAAAGCTCACCCAAACTTATGAAATGTAGGAAACTTTGTTAACCAAACGACAAAAATCACGGCCAAGTAAGAAAAGGTGTTAACCAAATGTGAAAAGGTTAGCCAAATTTCAAACCAAACTTATAAAAATCTCAGTCAAACACATGAAAAGCGGAAAATTTGTTAACCAAACGTGAAATGTTTGACTAAACATCACCCATACTTATGAAAAGTGGGAAATTTTGTTGCCCAGATGTGAAAAGTTTGACCAAATGTCACCCAAACTTATGAAAAGTAAGAAAATTTATTAACCAAATGTGAAATGGTTAGCCAAATTTCAAACCAATCTTATAAAAATCTCAATCAAGCATATGAAAAGTAGGAAACTTTGATAACCACATGTGAAAAGTTTGGCCAAATTTCACCCAAACTTATGAAAAGTGGGAAATGTTGTTATCCAGATGTGAAAAGTTTGACCAAATTTCACCCAAACTTATAAACATCTCAATCTCACTTATAAAAAAAAAACTAGGGAAAAATTTGTTAATCAAAGTGAAAAATTTTGACCAAATTTCAAACCCACACATATATAAAGTAGGAAACTTTGTTAACAAGAGATGAAAAGTTTGACCAAATTTCAACCAAATCCATAAAAAGTAGAACATTTTGGTGACCAAATGTGAAAAAATTGTGGCCAAAGTTCAACCAAACTTATAAATAGCTCACCCAAACCTGTGAAAAGTAGGAAATTTTGTTGTCCAGATGTGAGAAGTTTGACCAAATTTCAAACAAACTCATAAAAAAGTTAGGAAACTTTGTTAACCAAACGTGAAAAGTTTGGGCAAAGTTCATCGAAACTTATAAAAGGTAGGAAACTTTGTTAACCAAATGTGAAAATTTTTGGACAAGTGAAGAAATATTTCATGCAAAACTTATGAAATGTAGGAAATTTTGTTAACAAAATAAGAAAAATTTTAGCCAAATTTTAGCCAAACTTATAAAAAGTAGGAAAATTCCTTAACCAAAAGGGAAAAAATATCTCACGTTGTCATTTTACATCCACCCTACTAGAGATATTCACCTGTCCCCTATGCAAACAACAGTTGTATTTCAGAAAATTAAATGTATCTTATGTAATATGTCACTATGGTTGAATGAAAAAAATAAAATTTCAACAATAAAAATGGACAAACAACTTAACAATTAAATTTCTCTTTATGTTTCCAATTTGAGTGTTTCATGTAGAAATTAAATTGTTAATTGTTTTGGTACAATTTTATTGTTGATATTTTATTTTTTCATTCAACCATAGTGACTTATTACATAAGATAATTAAATTTTCTGAAATACAGCTGTTGTTTGCATAGGGAACAGGTGAATATCTCTAGTAGGTTGGATGTAAAATGACATAATGAGATATTTTTTCCCCTTTTGGTTAAAGAATGTTCCTACTGTTTATAAGTTTGGCTAAAATTTGGCTAAAATCTTTCTTATTTCGTTAACAAAATTTCCTACTTTTCATAAATTTTGCATGAAATATTTCTTCACTTGTCCAAAAATTTTCACATTTGGTTAACAAAGTTTCGTACTTTTTATAAGTTTCGATGAACTTTGGCCAAACTTTTCACGTTTGGTTAACAAAGTTTCCTAATTTCTTTATGAGTTTGTTTGAAATTTGGTCAAACTTCTCACATCTGGACAACAAAATTTCCTACTTTTCACAAGTTTGGGTGAGCTATTTGTAAGTTTGGTTGAACTTTGGCCACAATTATTTTCACATTTGGTCAACAAAATTTCCTACTTTTTATGGATTTGGTTGAAATTTGGTCAAACTTTTCAACTGTGGTTAACAAAGTTTCCTACTTTTTTTATGCGTGGGTTTGAAATTTGGTCAAAATTTTTCACTTTGTTTAACAAATTTTTTCCTAGTTTTTTTTTTATTATAAGTGTGATTGAGATTTTTATAAGTTTGGTTGAAATTTGGCCAAACTTTTCCCATTTGGTTAACAAAGTTTCCTACTTTTCATAAATTTGGGTGAAATTTGGTCAAACTTTTCACATCTGGATAACAACATTTCCCACTTTTCATAAGTTTGGGTGAAGTTTGGCCAAACTTTTCACATATGTTTATCAAAGTTTCCTACTTTCCATATGTTTGATTGAGATTTTTATAGGTTTGGTTTGAAATTTGGCTAACCTTTTCACATTTGGTTAATAAATTTTCTTACTTTTCATAAGTTTGGGTGACATTTGGTCAAACTTTTCACATCTGGACAACAAAATTTCCCACTTTTCATAAGTTTGGGTGAATGTTGGCCAAACTTTTCACGTTTGGTTAACAAATTTTCCGCTTTTCATATGTTTGACTGAGATTTTTATAAGTTTGGTTTGAAGATTGGGCAACCTTTTTACATTTGGTTAACACCTTTTCTTATTTGGCCATGATTTTTGCCGTTTGGTTAACAAAGTTTCCTACTTTTCATAAGTTTGGGTGAGCGTTGGTCAAACTTTTCACATCGGGACAATAAAATGTCGCACTTTTCATAAGTTTGGGTGAAAGTTGGCCAAACTTTTCACGTGCGGTTAACAAATTTTCCTACTTTTCATATGTTTCACTGAGCTTTTTTATAAGTTTGGTTTGAACTTTGGCTAACCTTTTCACATTTGGTTAACACCTTTTCTTACTTGAGTAAGATTTTTGCCATTTGGTTAACAAAGTGTCATACTTATTATAAGCTTCGTTGCGATAATTATAAGTTTGGATGAACATTCTTGTGTGATATTGTACGTGTCTCTCTGTTCCAATATGTCTTTGTTCTTGTGTGACTTTGGTCTTGTCTCACTGCTCCATTTTGTGTGTGTGTGTGTGTGTGTGTGTGTGTGTGTGTGTGTGTGTGTGTGTGTGTGTGTGTGTGTGTGTGTGTGTGTGTGTGTGTGTGTGTGTGTGTGTGTGTGTGTGTGTGTGTGTGTGTGTGTGTGAATTTTTCCACAGCTTTGCACCACATTCAAAATGAAAATCAAGCTCGCACAGCAGTCAATATGAAAACAATAAAGACTAGAAAACAAAAACAAGAAAAACAAGAAAGACGAAAACAAGCCAAGTATACCACTGAAAAAAAAACAACCAACAAACAAGAAGTTTTCGTTTTCATTACTTTTATTTTCCCATTAAAAATCAGTATTTTCATGTGCACAACTTTCAATATTTTTTATATTATATATAGCACTCAGTGAAAAATGTGACAGTCAATGACACACAAACATTGAGTCTTTTATCTTCAATGATATAGACAATTCACTGTACCACACAAACACACACACACACACACACACACACACACACACACACACACACACACACACACACACACACAAGGATATTACACATATGACCACTTTAAATTTGTAATAGAGCATATTATAGACAGCAATCAACCTAGTGGGTGCTCATTTATGTGGTATATATAGAAACTAGTCGCGGGGATTGTCTCTACCATGTACTTAGTGTCAGATCTGTTGTGTTGGGCGTAGATAAACATGTCACTGTCCTGAATTATTTCTATAAAATCATCAAATACTTTTTCACGGTTAACTAGGTGGGGGATGTCGAGTTGGCATGCATTGTTAGACGATGAATGGTAAAACCTAAGTTCTCCTGTCTCCTTATGTCGTAAAATCATGTGATGAGAATAATTCACCTTAAACCGACATGTCTGATTATTAAATATTGGTCTTAATGTCTCGGTCCAGTCAATTGGTTGTGTTGAGTCTGGTCGATGAAAAAATTTGTAGGTCGATACATGTTTGTGGATGTTCTGATGTGTCCTAAGATAGGGCCAGACGTCTCTATATTTCTGTTGGACTTCAGGTTCGCGTATGATGTCTACAGTCTTTAGTTCCTCATCTACTTCCTCATCTATCTCTACGTCGGCTTCCTCTGCTTCCACTTGATCAAGTTTCTGCTTTTTAGCTGTTTGTGTGTCTATTGGTGCTTTTCTTTTGCGTGATGTAGTATCCGTTGTTGATGTTGATGGTGTAGTATTTGATGGTGTAGTGTCCACGTTTGATGTTGTAGTGGTAACATGTGTTGGTGTTTATGTCTGGTGATCAGTTTTAATGTGTCGTTGTAGGATGTCTTTCCTTTTGTATAGATTACCGCAAATGTGGCATGTGTGAGTTTGGGTTTTGTGTACGTTGTTAATGTGACGTGTAAGACTGCGGTTTTCTGTAAATACTTTACCACAGATAGAGGAGAGATAGATATGTTTCTGCGTAGTGGTCATAATGATAGAAAAAATGTAGTGGTGAAAAAGACTGGTTTTAGATAATGGCTTGGTGATAGCTCAGTAATATTTCCAACACGCTTGTAGCTTCGGGTACTATATAATGTCTCGTGTGTGTAGCTCCAATGGATAAGGTATAGTGACCACTATAAAATTGTGTAGTCTTCCACTAGTTCCAGACCTTTACAATCGTTGTATATACTGACTGTCAAACAGCTGTGAAAAAAGACAACATTATTATAGTCCGACATTTTTACAGTTTGTACATTCCGGTACAAGATGACGCGTACTTTTCGGGATGACGCTATTTAGTGTTTTCCTTTGGATTTCGTGTGATTTCCTATGGATTTCCTGCGAATAGTGTTTTTCTGTGGATTATGTGATGTTATTTTGTGCTCTTTTATTGGAAGTATTCAAAAGAAATCACTGAAGGCAGGTGGTGGATGAAATTTGAGGGCAGCCGACAGACATTCGTTGGTCATGGTCTCGAATTCACGACGGCAGGCATAAGAACTCTTCTTGCGTCAATTGCTGCGGTCTCCGACCAGTACGGTCACTGCCATAGAGGAAAGCAACGGCAAACTACCTCTTTAAAAGTGCCTAGAATATCATGATTCGCTTAAAGACTGATCATCGCAAGACAAGGACAGAGACGTTAAAATTAGCAACATGGAACGTTAGGACGTTAAACAACGACGGAAAATTAGAGAACATAAAACAAGAAATTGAAAGTGAAAAAAGTAATATTTTAGGAATGTGCGAAACGAGATGGATAGGAGCAGGCATCAAGACAGATGACGATGTCAAGATTATTTATTCTGTAGGTGAAGATCGTCATAGGGGAGTGGCAATTAGTTTTGGACCGGAAAACATCAAAATCTGTTCAAGGATATTGGGCCGTGTCGGAATGAGTTCTACTAGTTAAATTAAGTGGCAGATCTTTTAGCATAAATATTATTCAAGTATATGCACCAACAGGAGAATCCAGTGAAGATAGTGTAGAAGAATTTTATAATGACATAGAGGCTGCCTTAAAGAAATGTAAAAATTCAGAAATAAACATCATAATAGGGGACTTCAATGCAAAAGTAGGAAATCAAGGGTATAGATACACAGTAGGAAACTATGGTTTAGGAGAGAGAAATGAAAGAGGATACAGACTCGTGGAGTGGGCAAAAGAACAGGAAATGATTGTAGGAAACACCTGGTTTGAGCAACACCCTAGAAGATTCTGGACATGGAGGAGTCCTGATAGCAGGATTAGAAACCAGATTGACTACATTCTCATTAGCAGAAGATTTAGAAACGCGCTAACAGTAGCAAAAACAGTTCCCAGTGCTGATTGTTATAGTGACCACAGATTACTCAAAGGAACATTGAGGATAAAGTTAAAGAAAGTCAAGTATATAACAGGAAACACTAAATATGATTTGTGTACATTGAGTAATGACAAGCAAATACAAAACAAATTCAACATAGACGTACAGAACAGATTTGAAATATTGTCTGATCTAGAGATATTATTCCAGGATGTGGATGATCAATAGGAAACGTTGAAGAATTCAATCAATGTGGCTGCAGAAACAACTATTCTAAAATTAAAGAAGGTGGGTCGTAAGAAATGGATGACTGAAGAAATTTTACACCTCATGGAAACAAGAAGACTCAACAAAAATAATTCTGTCAAATATGAAGAAATACACAGACAAGTCAGAATATTATATAAGGAGGCAAAAGAATCATGGCTTGAGGAAAAGTGCTTAGAAATTTAAAACCAACACAACAGTCAAAATACCAAATTAGTGCACAAAAGAATTCAGGAACTTACTAATAAAAGAACAAGTACATCAACAGGGTGTCTAAAAACTAAAGATGGCAAAATCATAATAGAAAAAGACCAGATTCTACATGTATGGACAGATTATGTGAAACACCTTTATGATGATAACAGAGACGAACAGTATGATATTAGATTTAATAATGAAGGACCGCCAATTTTGGAGATGGAGGTTCGAAATGTTCTTAAGCATATGAAAGCTGGCAAGGCCCCCGGTGCAGATAACATCACAACAGAAATGATTAAAGATTTAGAAGAATTTGGACTAGAGCAAGTCACCAGACTGATGAACACATTATATGACACTGGAGATATACCTCCTGAATTATGTAACTCTGTATTTATTGCAATCCCAAAGAAATCAGGAACCTTGGAATGTGATCAACGTAGAACAATTAGTATAATGAGCCACATCACAAAGATTTTGCTAAGAATTATCATGCAAAGAGTGAGGAAGAAGGTACAACCTGAAATAGGGGAAGAACAATGTGGGTTTGTAGAAGGAAAGGGTACAGTAAATGCTGTGTATATGCTGCGAACAGTTAATGAACGTGCTATAGAAATAAACAAGGATATACATCTTTGCTTTATTGACTATACAAAGGCTTTTGATAGAGTTAGACATGTCAACATGGTGGATATGCTTGCAGATCTACAAATTGATGGGAAAGACATTAGACTTATAAAAAATATATATTGGAAGCAACAAGCTGCAATAAGGATTGATAATGAAGTGGGACAGTATCAGCCAATTAAGAGAGGTGTTAGGCAGGGATGTGTGATGTCTCCAGATCTTTTTTCCCTATACAGTGAAAATATTTTCAGAAATGTAAAGGATATAAATTGAATCAGCATTGGAGGACGAAACATCAATAACATTAGATATGCAGATGATACAGTATTAATTGCAGACAATGCGCAGGACCTGCAACAATTAGTAGATGCGGTTGTTGTACACAGTGAGCAAGCTGGGGTTAGAATTAAATTGTAAAAAGACTCAGGTTATGGTCGTCACTAGGAAGGAAGAAGTGCCACAATGTAATATACAAGTAAATGGAAATATTCTTCAACAAGTGAATCGGTACAATTATCTTGGAACAGTCATAACATCTGATGGGAGATGCCTTGAAGAGATTAGAACAAGAATCGCCATGGCGAAAGTAGCCTTTAACAAGATGAAAAACATTCTGACCAATAAAAAGATGTCAATTGAAACGAGAAAAAGAGTGTTGAGGGGATACATAGAGCCTGTTCTTTTGTATGGATGTGAAACTTGGACAATGAGCAGTCAAGCTGAAAAGCATCTGATGGCTGCAGAAATGTGGTTTCTGAGGAAAATGCAAAGAATACCATGGACAGACAGAAAAACCAATGACCAAGTACTACAGGAGACAAATGAACATTGTAAACTGATTAGAGAAATTAGACGTAGACAGTCAATTTTTGGACATGTTATGAGAAGAAATGGATTGGAGAACTTGGTGACAACTGGCAAGATCGAAGGGAACATACCAAGAGGCAGACCGAGAGGAAATACCTGGATGGCCTGGCCACATGGCATGGACAAGACAGGAACATTGAGCTGATCCACGACACTGGTGATCGAGTGAAATGGCGAGTCATGACCGCCCACGCTTTCCGGCATGGCACATGATTGATTGATTGATTGATTGACGTCAAAACATGCGACAGTCATGCTGATAGCATATCTACAGAAAAATTATTTCATATCACATACGTTGTTAGGAAAAATCAAAAGAAAAAAAGGATTTGAGGATTATGATGTCGCACATAGTAAATTATTTCATTTTCTTTTTATCCTTACAGAGGGTCTTCTCCGTGACTATATTTTTATGGTGATGGTTAGCAACGTCTTGGTTCTTAATTCTGTTCTTTGAGTTATTGTATATTGTATGACACATATTTGTACTATATTAGTGAGAAATGTTGACTATATTTAATTGAAAATATTTAGTGATGACCAATAGTTAGTGAGAAATGATGAAAGCATACATACCAATATTTTGTGCTAGACTAGTTGGGGGTTATAATATAAATAATATACGCTATGCAGATGACACAGTATTGGTGGCAGATAACGCAACAGACCTACAACAATTGTTGGACACTGTAGTAACAGAGAGTGCAAGGAAAGGACTTTCCTTGAATATCAAGAAAACAGTAACAATGGTGATATCAAAAACAAATGGTGACACAAAAATGTGACATAGAAATAGAAGGAAAAATTCTTAACCAAGTGGATAATTTTAGATACCTAGGGACATCTAGATTATAACATTCATTATAACATCAGATGGAAGATGTACAACAGAGATTAAGAGCAGAATAGGGCAGGCAAAGGCCGCATTTCAGAAAATGAAGAGTATCTTGTGCAATAGGTCACTATCACTGAGTGTAAGAAAGAGAGTGCTGAAATGCTATGTAGAACCAGTTTTGCTGTATGGCAGTGAATCTTGGAATATAAATGAACAAATTAAGAAGAAATTAGAAGCAACAGAGATGTGGTTCCTGAGACGAATGTTGAGAATTCCTTGGACTGCTAGAGTAACTAACGATGACTGCCTGAAACAGGCTAATGAAACTAGAACAATACATACAACAATAAGAAAGAGATAAACAGCTTTCGTCGGTCATGTGATGAGATGAGAGCCATTGGATAACATTGTGACAACTGGAAAGATCAAGCGGAAGAGAATCAGAGGCAGACCAAGGGAAATTATGTGGGATGCATTGAGACGGTGTCATGGAGGAATATCATCAGCAGATTTGATCCATAATACCAAAGATAGAGATCTGTGGAGAGTCATGAACACCTACGCCAGCTGGCATGGCACTTGATGATGATGATGATGATGATGATGATGATGATGATGATGATGATGATGATGATGATGATGATGATGATGATGATGACGATGATGATGATGATGATGATGATGATGATGATGATGATGTCTTGGGAAGTAAAGACAATCCTTGTGACTTGTCTGTACAATTATGGGGCTAGCACAATATGTGGATACAACGCAGGGAGTGTAGAAAATGCTGATTTACGTGCACACATGAAGTGGGTGATCAGTGACGGTAAATTGACCACACTTCACTTAGGTACTTAGTCAGGTTGACAGACTGTATGGTATGCTTTACTTGTACATCTGAAGTGAGTGATCAGTGACGGTAAATTGACCACACTTAACTTAGGTACTTAGTAAGGTTGACAGACTGTATGGTATACTTTACTTGCACATCTGAAGTGGGTGATAAGTGACGCTAAATTGACCCCACCACTTAGGTACTTAGGTTGACAGACTGTATGGTATGCTTTACTTGTACATCTGAAGTGAGTGATCAGTGACGGTAAATTGACCACACTTAACTTAGGTACTTAGTGAGGTTGACAGACTGTATGGTATGCTTTACTTGCACATCTGAAGTGGGTGATAAGTGACGCTAAATTGACCCCACTTCACTTAGGTACTTAGGTTGACAGACTGTATGGTATGCTTTACTTGTACATCTGAAGTGAGTGATCAGTGACGGTAAATTGACCACACTTACCTTAGGTACTTAGTGAAGCTGACGGACTGTATGGTATGCTTTACCTGTACATCTGAAGTGGGTGATCAGTGACGGTAAATTGACCACACTTAGGTACTTAGTGATGTTGACAGACTGTATCGTATGCTTTATTTGTACATCTGAAGTGGGTGATCAATGACGGTAAATTGACCACACTTAACTTAGGTACTTAGTGAGGTTGACAGACTGTATTGTATGCTTTACTTGTACATCTGAAGTGGGTGATCAATGACGGTAAATTGACCACACCTACATTAGGTACTTAGTGAGTTCTACATATTGTACGGCATGTTTCGAGGTTCACTTTTGATAATCATTCTGTTCAAATTTCCATTTTCCAAACTGATAACAAGAAAGATACTGTGCAATAATGCCACAATAAGAATAAAGGTCCTTTACTACCCGTTTCTTGCAACTTTATACAACTTTGAAAATAAACTAACGTATGTAGATGTCTTGAAATTGTGTACAACTTTGATCTAGAACTTTTGTATGTAGCAGTATTCCAACTTTATTCAAATTTGAAAATAAACTTACGTATATAGCAATCTTACAATATTATACAACTTTAGAAAAGAATGTATGTAAATAACATTCTAGCAGGTTCATACAACTTTGAAAACAAACTTACGTAAATAGCAGTCTGACAAAGTTTTACAACTTTGAAAATATTATTACGAATAGCATTGTTCCAAAATTATACAATTTTGAAAATAATCTAAACGCTAATAGCATTCTTGCAGCTTTATACAACTTTCAAAATAAACATACGCATATAATACTCTTGCAAATTTATACAACTTTCAACTTATACATATAGCATTCTTGCAACTTTATATAACTTCCAAAATATACTTACACATATAGCAATCTGGCAACATTATGTAACATTCAGCACAAACTTACAATATATAGCACTCCAGCAATTTTATACAACTTTCAAAACAAACTTACGATATATGCTATTTTTGCAACTTTTAAAATAGACTTACGCATATAACATTCGTGCTGCCATTAAGCAGGTCCTTTTCAACAAAGACTTTAAATATCGGATCCACAAAGACCTGCAAGTATCGTCCTATAACCCTGCTAAGTTGAACCAGGAGCCTCTCCACCGCGGGTTAAGTGTCGGCCAGTCCTTGACAAATCTGGTGTCTTTAAAATACGGCGTCAGGCCCACAGCTTCAATTTGATCTGTTCGGGGAAATTAAAACAACAGCTTGAAAATAGTCAGGTTGAGTTATAAGTAAAACGCTTAATCCAGTTTGTACCATTCTTACATCGCTTAGTCCAATTTGGTGTCATTCTAACAGCTCATAGTCCCATTTGTGTCATTCTTACATCGCATAGTCCAGTTTATGTTATTATTATATCACATAGTCCAGTTTATGGTATTATTACATTACATAAATCAAAGAACTGGCACCAACTTCACCTGGTGCTCACTAAACGCTGCAATCTCCGCAATGTACGCCTGACTCTCAGCTATCACAGTGCTGACTGCGATACCGATCATCACTCGTCTCCAGCAAAGTGAAGATAAAGCCAAAAGGAATCTACAGAAACAGAACAGAGGGAAGACCACGCATCGACATCAGCAGCACCCAAAAAAAGCGAAGTTCAATAAATTCATTCAGGCTCTGGCGGAGGCTTTGCCTGACCCAACAAATGGAACTGCCACAATGAAATGGGGTCATATGCGCGACACCATCTATAACAGAGAACTATCAACATTGGCAAGACGCAAACAAAGTCAGCTTACTGGTTTGAAGCACACTCTGGACAGATGCTCCCAGTCTTGAAGATAAAGAGACACATTCTCAGCGTATAAAGCATCACCATCAGAGAAAACATTGCACGCTCTGCGAACGGCCAGAAATAGAGTACAACAGACCGCAAGTAAATGTGCGAACAGGTACTGGCTACAGCTCTCTGCACAAATTCAGTGCAAATTCAGGACCAAATTTTCAATCAACAGAGGAGGTAATTATAAAAGATCTAGCGAAACAAATGGATCGCTGGGTGAAACACTATTCAGAGCTATACTCAGTGGAGAACACTGTCAGAGAAGAAGCTCTGGGAGCCATCGATCAACAGTCCACCATGCATGCCCTGGATAACGAACGGTACCTCAGAGAAATCAGGGAAGCATTAGACAATCTCAAACCCGGAAAGGCACCAGGAAAAGATAATATTCCACCTGAAATGTTAAAATGTGGCAAAGAAACAATCATCCCATAACTGTATGCAATACATCAGCTCTGCTGGGAAAATAACATTAGTACCACAAGATATGACGGTTGCATACATTGTTACCATTTATAAAAACAAAGGTTGCCGAAGTGACTGCAACAATTATCGCGGCATCTCCCTCCTCAGCATTACAGGCAAGATCTTCGCTCGAGTAATCCTAAAAGAGATTGCACATTCTTGCTGAAAGAATCAACCCCGAATCACAGTGCGGATTTAGACCTAACAGTCTACCATCGATATGATTTTCTCATTCAGGCAGCTCCAAGAGAAGTGCAGAGAGCAGAGGAAGCCATTATATATTGCCTCCATCGACCTTACAAAGGCATTTGACCTCATGAGCAGAGATGGTCTTTCTAAGATCCTTGATAAGATAGGATGTCCACCCACCCTGCTAAGTCTCGAGATATTATTTCACAAAAACATGCAGGGGACCATTTTATTCGACCACTCAACATCCCAGTGATTTAGCATGAGCAGTGCAGTAAAGCAGAGCTGTATGCTTGTTCCTACACTTTATGGTATCTTCTTCGCCGTTCTTTTAAGGAATGAATTTGGGATTGCCACTGAAGGCATATACCTCCATACAAGATCTGATGGTAAACTTTTTAACCCATCAATACTCAAGGCAAAGACCAACCTAAAATCAAGATGCATAAGAGAACTACTTTTTGCAGACGATGCAGCAGTGACTACTTATGCATCAGAAGATCTGCAACGGCTCATAGATCGTTCTGCAACCGCCTGCAGAGACTCTGGGCTCACCATCAGCCTTTACATAAAATCCAGGCACGGGGGGAAAAAGTTGCAACAGACGGATGTTCCCAGAAAGGAGATGTACGAAACAGACTGGTGCTCTTTGAGTGAAATCTGAACCCGCAAAAATGAGGATAGGAGGGACAAGCACCAAAAACCAGTCAGTTTTCTGGGGACTTTTCCCGTCTACAGACGCGGGGGAAAATGTGAAAAGATTCTCACTCTGCATTGGACTATACAGTCACCAGCGGTGCTGTCAGGTGCCTTCCCAAAGGGGCACAATTCTTAGTCCTACAGAACTTACAGAGGCCTAATTTTCACCAACTGGCTTGAGGTAGCTCCCGGTTGGGCAACCATTCAGCCAAAATCATTTTCTTTTACTGGTGGTTAGTTCTGGATACAGTTTGAGATCCCCTAACTCTGTCAGAAGGGACTAATTACCACTGACTAATCCCAGAGAGAAAACGTGGAACAAATGTCTGTTATGCTATTTAAGACACGTCCCTGATACTCAAGAAAACAGCCAAGAAGTGGCTGTTGAAGATAGAATATATTATATTTTTTGGGTGTACTTGGTATCACCAGAAGTGAGAAAGGAGGAGTTTAAAACATGCAACGTAATCTGGTTACCATGACGCATAGGCAAGATACCTCCCGGACATAGATTTCCCCCTTCTGGACAAATGTGCGAACCCCCACTAAATGATACAATAATGGTTTTACTTGATTACGCTACACAAACATTTATAAACATTTAGAATTATACAGACAACTGAGTTTAAAATACAACAACTGTGTTTATTATTGTATTTATTTAAACATATGATGATAGAGAAGGGAACATGACCAAGAGGGCAGACCGAGAGGAAAATACCTGGATGGCCTGGCCACATGGCATGGACAAGACAGGAACATTGAGCTGATCCACGACACTGGTGATCGAGTGAAATGGCGAGTCATGACCGCCCACGCTTTCCGGCATGGCACATGATTGATTGATTGATTGATTGGACGTCAAAACATGCGACAGTCATGCTGATAGCATATCTACAGAAAAATTATTTCATATCACATACGTTGTTAGGAAAAATCAAAAGAAAAAAGGATTTGAGGATTATGATGTCGCACATAGTAAATTATTTCATTTTCTTTTATCCTTACAGAGGGTCTTCTCCGTGACTATATTTTTATGGTGATGGTTAGCAACGTCTTGGTTCTTAATTCTGTTCTTTGAGTTATTTTATATTGTATGACACATATTTGTACTATATTAGTGAGAAATGTTGACTATATTATGGTCACCACCACTTAGGTGATGAAAATATTTAGTGATGACCAATAGTTAGTGAGAAATGATGGAAAGCATACATACCAATATTTTTGTGCTAGACTAGTTGGGGGTTATAATATAAATAATATACGCTATGCAGATGACACAGTATTGGTGGCAGATAACGCAACAGACCTACAACAATTGTTGGACACTGTAGTAACAGAGAGTGCAAGGAAAGGACTTTCCTTGAATATCAAGAAAACAGTAACAATGGTGATATCCAAAAACAAATGGTGACACAAAAATGTGACATAGAAATAGAAGGAAAAATTCTAACCAAGTGGATAATTTTAGATACCTAGGGACATCTAGATTATAACATTCATTATAACATCAGATGGAAGATGTACAACAGAGATTAAGAGCAGAATAGGGCAGGCAAAGGCCGCATTTCAGAAATGAAGAGTATCTTGTGCAATAGGTCACTATCACTGAGTGTAAGAAAGAGAGTGCTGAAATGCTATGTAGAACCAGTTTTGCTGTATGGCAGTGAATCTTGGAATATAAATGAACAAATTAAGAAGAAATTAGAAGCAACAGAGATGTGGTTCCTGAGACGAATGTTGCGAATTCCTTGGACTGACTAGAGTAACAAAGAACGATTCCTGAAACAGGCTAATGAAACTAGAACATTATATACAAGAATAAGAAAGAGACAAACAGCTGTCGTCGGTCATGTGATGAGAAGAGAGGCAGTGAAGAACATCGTGACAACTGGAAAGATCGAGGGGAAGAGAGTCAGAGGCAGACCAAGAAAAATTATGTGGGATGCATTGAGACGGTGTCATGGAGGAATATCATCAGCAGATTTGATCCAGAATACCAAAGATCCGAGATCTGTGGAGAGTCATGAACACCTACGCCAGCTGGCATAGCACTTGATGATGATGATAATGATGATGATGATGATGATGATGATGATGATGATGATGATGATGATGTCTTGGGAAGTACAGACAATCCGATGTGACTTGTCTGTACAAATATGGGGCTAGCACAATATGTGGATACAACGCAGGGAGTATAGAAAATGTGCTTTACGTGCGACATATGAAGTGGGTGATCAGTGACGGTAAATTGACCACACTTAACTTAGGTACTTAGTGAGGTTGACAGACTGTATGGTATGCTTTACTTGCACATCTGAAGTGGGTGATCAGTGACGGTAAATTGACCACACTTAACTTAGGTACTTAGTGAGGTTGACAGACTGCATGGTATGCTTTACGTGTACATCTGAAGTGGGTGATCAGTGACGGTAAATTGACCACACTTAACTTAGGTACTTAGTCAGGTTGACAGACTGTATGGTATGCTTTACTTGTACATCTGAAGTGGTTGATCAGTGACGGTAAATTGACCACACTTAGATACTTAGTGAGGTTGACAGACTGCATGGTATGCTTTACGTGTACATCTGAAGTGGGTGATCAGTGACGGTAAATTGACCACACTTAACTTAGATAATTAATGAGTTCTACATACTGTACGGCGTATGTCGAGGTTGACATTTGATATTCATTATGTTCAAATTTCCATTTTCCAAACTGATAACAAGACAGATACTGTGCAAGAGTGCCACAATAAGAATAAAGGTCCTTTACTACCCGTTACTTGCAACTTTATACAACTTTGAAAATAAACTAACGTATGCAGATGTCTTGCAATTGTATACAACTTTGATTTAGAACTTTTGTATGTAGCATTATTCCAACTTTATTCAAATTTGAAAATAAACTTACATATTGATTATTTGGTTGTTTCGGGATTTGAAATTTAAATATTGAGCACAACCCACTACTGGCAACGCTGATCGCACTCTGGTATGAACCTAAGGCCTATCCACATCAATATGAAAGTACTATACTCGAGTTTCGCTCTCGTTTGAGCTCGTCAGTAGAGTATATGCACTTGATATGCACTACTGACGAGCTCAAACGAGAGCGAAACTCGAGAATAGTGCTTCCATATTGACGTGGATAGGCGTTAGGTTCATACCGGAGTGCGATCAGCATTGTCAGTAGTGGGTTGTGCTCAATATTTAAACTTACATATAGCAATCTTACAATATTATACAACTTTAGAAAAGAAGTATGTAAATAACATTCTAGCAGGTTCATACAACTTTGAAAACAAACTTACGTAAATAGCAGTCTGACAAAGTTTTACAACTTTGAAAATATTATTACGAATAGCATTGTTCCAAAATTATACAATTTTGAAAATAATCTAAACGCTAATAGCATTTTTGCAACTTTATACCACTTTCAAAATAAACATACGCATATAAAACTCTTGCAAATTTATACAACTTTCAACTTATACATATAGCATTCTTGCAACTTTATATAACTTCCAAAATATACTTACGCATATAGCGTTCTGGCAACATTATGCAACTGTCAAAACAAACTTACAATATATAGCATTCCAGCAATTTTATACAACTTTCAAAACAAACTTACTATATATGCTGATTTTGCAACTTTTAAAATAGACTTACGCATATAACATTCGTGCTGCTATTAAGCAGGTCCTTTTCAACAAAGACTTGAAATATCGGTTCCACAAAGACCTTCAAGTATCGTCCTATAACCCTGCTAAGGTTGAACCTGGAGCCTCTCCACCGCGGGTTAAGTGTCGGCCAGTCCTTGACAAATCTGGTGTCGTTAAAATACGGCGTCAGGCCCACAGCTTCAATTTGATCTGTTCGGGGAAATTAAAACAACAGCTTGAACATAGTCAGGTTGAGGTATAAGTAACACGTTTAACCCAGTTTGTGTCATTCTTACATCGCTTAGTCCAATTTGGCGTCATTCTGACAGCCCATAGTCCAGTTTGTGCCATTCTTACATCGCATAGTCCAGTTTATGTTATTATTATATTACATAGTCCAGTTTATGGTATTATTACATTACATAAATCAAAGAACTGGCACCAACTTCACGTGGTGCTCACTAAACGCTGCAATCTCCGCAATGTACGCCTGACTCTCAGCTATCACAGTGCTGACTGCGACACCGATCTTCACTTGTCTCCAGCAAAGTGAAGATAAAGCCAAAAAATAATCTACAGAAACAGAACAGAAGGAAGACCACGCATCGACATCAGCAGCACCCAAAAACAATACGAAGGTCAATAAATTCATCCAGGCTCTGGCCCAACAAATGGAACTGCCACAATGAAATGGGGTCACATGCGCGACACCATCTATAACAGAGCACTACCAACATTTGGCAAGACGCAAACAAAGTCAGCCGACTGATTTGAAGCATACTCTGAAGAGATGCTCCCAGTCCTGGAGATAAAGAGACATGCACTCTCAATGTATAAAACATCACCATCAGAGAAAACATTGCACGCTCTGCGAACGGCCAGAAATAGAGTACAACAGAAATAAGTAAATGTGCGAACAGGTAATGGCTACAGCTCTCTGCTCAAATTCATATTTGTGCAGACACTGGAAATATAAGAGGTAAGTACAAGCAAGCCGTCGGTCCATCAAAAAATAAGACGGCCCCTTTACGATCAACAGAGGGGGTAATTATAAAAGATCTAGCGAAACAAATGGATCGCTGGGTAGAACACTATTCAGAGCTATACTCAGTGGAGAGCACTGTCGGAGAAGAAGCTCTGGGAGCCATCGATCAACAGTCCACCATGCATGCCCTGGATAACGAACGGTACCTCAGAGAAATCAGGGAAGCATTAGACACTCTCAAACCCGGCAAGGCACCAGGAAAATATAGTATTCCATCTGAAATGTTAAAATGTGGCAAAGAAACAATCATCCCATAACTGTATGCAATACTTCAGCTCTGCTGGGGGAAAAATCAGTACCACAAGATATGAGGGTTGCATAGTTACCATTTATAAAAACAAAGGTGGCCGAAGTGACTGCAACAATTATCGTGGCATCTCCCTCCTCAGCATTGCAGGCAAGATCTTCGCTCGAGTAATCCTAAAAGAGATTGCACATTCTTGCTGAAAGAATCAACCCCGAATCACAGTGCGGATTTAGACTCAACAGTCCACCATCGATATGATTTTCTCACTCAGGCAGCTCCAAAAGAAGTGCAGAGAACAGAGGAAGCCATTATATATTGCCTCCATCGACCTTACAAAGGCATTTGACCTCGTGAACAGAGATCGTCTTTCTAAGATCCTTGAGACGATAGGATGTCCACCCACCCTGCTAAGTCTCGAGATATTATTTCACAAAAACATGCAGGGGACCATTTTATTCGACCACTCAACATCCCAGTGATTTAGCATCAGCAGTGGAGTAAAGCAGAGCTGTATGCTTGCTCCTACACTTTATGGTATCTTCTTCGCCGTTCTTTTAAGGCAGGCATTTGGGATTGCCACTGAAGGTATATATCTCCATACATGATCTGATGGTAAGCTTTTTAACCCATCAATACTCAAAGCAAAGACCAAAATAAAATCAAGATGCATAAGAGAACAACTTTTTGCAGATGATGCAGCACTGACTACTTATGCAGCAGAAGATCTGCAATGGCTCATAGATCGTTTTGCAACCGCCTGCAGAGACTCTGGGCTCACCATCAGCCTTGACATAGATCCAGGCACGTGGGAAAGAGTTGCAACAGACGGATGTTCCTAGAAAGGAGATGTACGAAACAGACTGGTGCTCTTTGAGTGAAATTGAACAGCAAAAAGAGGATAGGAGCACAAGCACAAAAACCATCAGTTGCTGGGGACTTGGTCTACAGACCGGGAAAATGTGAAAAGATTCTCACCTGCATTGGACTATACAGTCACCAGCGGTGCTGTCAGGGGCCTTCCCAAAGGGGCACAATTCTTAGTCCTACGAACTTCAGAGGCCTAATTTTCACCAACTGGCTTGAGGTAGCTCCCGGTTGGGCAACCATTCAAGCCAAAATCATTTTCTTCCTACTGGTGGTTAGTTCTGGATACAGTTTGAGATCCCCTAACTCTGTCAGAAGGGACTAATTACCACTGACTAATCCCAGAGAGAAAACGTGGAACAAATGTCCTGTTATGCTGATTAAGACACTGTCCCTGATACTCAAGAGAAACAGCCAAGAAGTGGCTCGTTGAAGATAGAATATATTATATTTTGGCTGTACTTGGTATCACCAGAAGTGAGAAAGGAGGATTTAAGACATGCAACGTAATCTGGTTACATGACGCATAGGCAAGATACCTCCCGGACATAGTTTCCCACTTCTGGACAAATGTGCAAACCCCCACTAAATGATACAAAATGGTGTACTTGATTACGCTACACAAACATTTATAAACATTTAGAATTATACAGACAACTGATTTTAAAATACAACAACTGTGTTTATTATTGCTATTGATGATCATATGATGATGATGATGATGATTATGGTATACGTAACTTAAGAGGTCACATAGGTCATGCTTCCCCCAGTGAGACGCAGTTCACTGTCAGATTGAAGGAGTCCAAATTGGTCCTTCACAAGGCTAAGTCACTTCCGGATATGGATTGTTGACTGCCATTGCTCCTAAGAGATCTGGAATGAAACGAACGGAGATGGGTAGTATCCTACGTCTACACATCTCAAACACCATATGTCTATACATTCATATAAACATACATTCAAGTCATAATATATGATGGTATGATGATAGATGATGGCATGTTACATAAACATATATCAGTTCTAAATAAATAAATATATATGTATTATATTCATAAAACCATTTAGAACATCTATAGCTCAAAACATACATCATCACATACATTTATGTAATGGGGTGTTTCCCTTATAAGTTCACCCTCACTACTCTTTCCCTTTCTGATTCATTCATACTGTCTTGTCGGAAGGGCTGGTCGCACAGTCCTGTCGAACATTAAATGCCTTCCCTGAATCTGTCTGGGATATTGAATGTCCTAAGTCATGTCTGTCCTCATGCAGGACATCATGTAGACAAGGTGAACTGGTGCCATTCCTCAAACCAAGTGGTTTCACCACAATCTTGGTAGGCACTCAAAGTGTTGGTCCAAATAATCAATGTTAATTGGACGCTATCAAGAGACTGGTAGCTATCAGGAATTTCTCCTAAGTAGTAAGTCTCCCCAATGTTTAACATCATACAGGATGAATCTAAATGTATCTCCTGTACATGCATAAGCCACACGCTCATGTAGCTTGGATAATGGATTCTCCAAATTATCACATACAACAAATCAGACAACCAAGTAGTGAATGAAGAAGAAGGTAGTTCTCAGTGTAATAGTAAATCTAGAAACTGGAACATTAAGTACAAAGAAAATCCACGAGTGTAAAGTTTGGGAGAATATGTAGAAACAGGAAACTACACAAGCCTTCAGACTAGCAGACAAACTAATCAGAGTAATGGTATTACCTGGGTTATAGCTAGGAAATCCTGTTCATACGACTTCGTACAGAAGTTCAACAGAACGAAATGTTAATATTTCTCTCCAGTAGGTATCCTAAGAATGCTATTGTAAATTTGCGTCTGAAGTCTTGCTGGCCAATGCATGTAGTTTTATCTCTTCAGCCCTGGCTAGTTTTCACGTTGGCTAATTAATATCTCCCCTATTAATTAACTCCACCTATTTTCCATGTACGATGACGGGATGGATTAAGTCCTAACTCTTCTCCCCCCTCCTCCTTTCCTGTAAAGGGTAGTTTCATCTGTCAATCAAATGGACCGAGGCCCCGCCACGCCTGAACAATGAAACATGCTTTGACGGCAATGCAGTTGCGTCATTACATTCCAATAGGCTATTAACACCCGCCTTCCTGGGTTGCTGGCAATAGTGTGTCAGCCATGTGTTCCTACTTTGCCGCTGTATTGCCGTGAGGTGTCAAGTATCTGGTCCTAATTGCTCCTTTGTGGTGGCAACACAGACGTTGTCCCGTCTCCCCAATGTCTGGACTTATAGATAGGTGTTAGGCCTGCATTATATTGCCGTCTTTGGATCACACGGGGTTTTCCCCTGAGTAGCACTACCATGTATTATTTCAGACGGGTCTAGCTGACCCTCTTATCTCCCATTCTGCCGTGGCTGGTTCACACGTTAGGTCCTGTTGAACGTAAGGTGTTAGTCCCTATTCCAACCGCAGGCTTGTAAACTAACACGTCAATCTCAACTGACTGGCTCCGCGATGTCTGGTTGATCAGAACATCAAAGGGAAAATCTCTTAGATGTAGAGACCAGACGTTGCTTTGATCTACTAATGTAGTAAAATTGATAGTGCGGGCTCTAAGTGACTCTGTATTTTTCTCTTACGTTTTTATCCTCTTCTGGGGAACGTTTATTCTTTTAGAGAATTTTAGAAAAATATTGTGGGCTCTGTAATTCCTTGAAACTTGGGTAATTATGATGCTGCCGGGGCTGTCCCGTCACATAACTCTCCAATTTAAGTAGGTTCATTAATGAAGCCTATAACAGAGCCTCGGCAGCATTCAAGAATGTATCTAAGTTTCTCTCCGTTTCTCCAACTGCCTCCAAGTCTGGGTTTCCAATATTCTTTGTGGCAGTGGGATGTTCTATGAGTCAAAAGAAATATCCCATGTCCATCCTCCCATGATAAATCTTGCAAATCTTTGCTTCTGGTGTTGTGTCGGATTTCCGGGCTATTGCTCGGTAATGTCCTGTCCTCTGGAGGTTTTCTTTTTCCCAGCCGGGAAATTGCAAAATGTATAACAAGATCTCCTGCGCCGCAGAGAGACTGTTATTATCCACTTTATTTCTGGCCCCTTGTCCTATAAGCAGAGGAAGTGCCATCAGTGTTTTCTTAAAAGAATTGGTCGCAGTAATGTTGCTCCATTTTCTTTTCCTCCATCGGCCAAAGATCATAATAATATCCTTTAATCTCCTCCTTTTGGCAGGAAATTTGCTAAACATCATAATTTTATGATGTGCATTCAACTCATACTTGCCTCTTTCTTGATAGGGCGTCCGTTTACTCCCTCCTGATTTAAGAGTTTTCTTCCCACGATAATTCTTTATCCAGGTGCATTCCTCTTCAACAGAGTTCCATTTTGAATCTGTGTTTGAAAGTATAAGGCTAGTAGAAGTTGTCCAGCTTTGAGAAATCAGGTTGTTCCCCAAGAACTGTGAATTTGTATCACTCCTTGTAGAAGTATACATAAACAGCTGTTCTCCCCATCCAACATTGGTTGAAGTGAAAGGTAAACAAGGTCCTGAGTGTTGAGTATACCAACCGCTCCGGTTTTGTTCCGCTGCAGAGTCCATCATTTGTGATCCCCTGTTAGCTTCAGCTGTGTTGATGATAGGTATTACCTTCATCCTGTCCAAAGAAGTATTTTCTTCTTTGTTGTTAGCAGACCTGTTTATCGTCCCTGGATCAGAGTCCGTGGTATAACCTACATGAATGCTTTGTGTATCTTGAGTTTCCTTTTCGAAAGACTCCAAGATACTGACATCGTAAGAATTCTCCTCCGTGTCTTGTTTGTCCTCCATGGCTGGGCTCTCTTGTGCCAAGTCCAATGGAGGTATTCTCTCCCTGGTCTGGTTTTCTTGTGCTAAATCCAATAGAAGTGAATGTGGTGGGGTGTCATTTTCAATGTCATCTCCCACCTGAGATAAGTAATTCATACTGATAATTATTTCATCTTGTGTGGCCACACCGTGAGAAGCACTGGAATCCTGTTTTACATCCATTCCAGTCTCAGCTGAATTCATTTCCACTCCTAGTTTCTTTGAAACTGAAGGGAATAAAAGAGTCGGGTAAGGTCTCGCCTTCGATCTCTTTAATAGTTTCCTCAGGTCCTCCTCCTCCTGGATTTTTCTCCTTTGGGAAGTCTTAGGAAGCTCCTGAGATTGCTGGGTTGCCAAGCCAGCTAATCCGCTTTTATTGCGGTTGTAAACATTTATCACGTTTGTGACTGTTTACTGTACGCTTGGTACATTTATTCCCATTCCGTTTATTTTTCGGAATTGAGGGGAAAAGCATCTGCCTTTCTGTGCCTAAGGTTTTGTTTTTCTGAGCCATGGGGATTTGCAAAGGAATGCATGCCTCTTCTTTGTGACGGTCAGCTTCCCCGTTTTCTTTCAGAGTTTCGGCTTGAGTGATTGGCTTTTCCTCAGTCGAGCTGGTAGATTCCTCCACGTTCAGTATTTCAATTTGCTTCTTCTTAATCTCATCTTCTTCAGCTTTGTGACGCATATCTGCTTCTAATTCTGCAAGTCTTTTCATCATCTGTTCATCTTCTTTGTCCCACCAATCCATTTCATCTCTGATAAATAGTTCTAGCTTCTCTCCTACTAAGCTGAGCCTTATGCCCCATCCTCTAGCGGACTCTAAGAAATCTGTGCGTGCATCCATGATCTCTTCTCAGCTTAAACTCAGGTAAGTAATTATATTACTACCCTACAGAGCTAGTCAGATTTATGCTAGAGCAGGATAGTGACAAGAGGAACTGACACTGCTATGAGAATGATAGTAGTGAATTTGAGTGAGAAAGTTGATGCAAAGCAGTCCGTCATACACTGAAGTAATTATGCATTATCAAATTATTCATGATTAAATCAAATGATAAAGCATGTAATCAAAAAATCATCAAGTAAATCATCAATAAACTAATTAATATCACTAATTAATGTGATTATTAATTCTACAGTGGTGAATGATGTAAATTAACTCATATGATATTATCCGTTATTAACTTTTTAACAAGTTATTTAAATTCTACAAACTTCCCTAGAAACAAATTCCTAAGTTAATACTTAGCAAACGTAATGGGTGAAGAATGAAAGAATGGTTTATGAAAATCAATAGTCTAGAATTTATTATCTGATTCTCTCATGGATGAGAATTCCTAATATGTCAAAATCTTGCTTACGATCGAGCAAGCTAATACATTAGAAATAAATTATAACTAACTAATGCTGCTAAGAATGTAAGTGAGAATGACTTAGGTTCTATCCCCGGGCAAAACCAGAATAATACCAGACTAACAGATTTGAAATAGGTTCGTTCCTTGCAAGCGAACCAAAGTGTTCTAGGGTTTACTCCCGGATTATATCGCGAACGAGCAGACCAATAAGTCGGAAGCGAACCAAAATTTTCTAGGGTGTACTCCCGGATTCTATAGCGGACGAGCAGACCAATATGTCGGAAGCGAACCAAAATATTCTAGGGTGTACTCCCGGATTCTATAGCGGACGAGCAGACCAATAAGTCGGAAGCGAACCAAAATTTTCTAGGGTGTACTCCCGGATTCTATAGCGGACGAGCAGACCAATAAGTCGGAAGCGAACCAAAATATTCTAGGGTGTACTCCCAGATTCTATAGCGGACGAGCAGACCAATAAGTTGGAAGCGACTGGCTTGAGGTAGCTCCCGGTTGGGCAACCATTCAGCCAAAATCATTTTCTTCTACTGGTGGTTAGTTCTGGATACAGTTTGAGATCCCCTAACTCTGTCAGAAGGGACTAAATACCACTGACTAATCCCAGAGAGAAAACGTGGAACAAATGTCTGTTATGCTGATTTAAGACACTGTCCCTGATACTCAAGAAAACAGCCAAGAAGTGGCTCGTTGAAGATAGAATATATCTATATAGTTTTGGCTGTACTTGGTATCACCAGAAGTGAGAAAGGAGGAGTTAAGACATGCAACGTAATCTGGTTACTTATGACTGCATAGGCAAGATACCTCCCGGACATAGATTCCCACTTCTGGACAATATGTGCGAACCCCCACTAAATGATACAATAATGTGTGTACTTGATTACGCTACACAAACATTTATAAACATTTAGAATTATACAGACAACTGAGTTTAAAATACAACAACTGTGTTTATTATTGCTATTGATGATCATATGATGATGATGATGATGATTATGGTATACGTAACTTAAGAGGTCACATAGGTCATGCTTCCCCCAGTGAGACGCAGTTCACTGTCAGATTGAAGGAGTCCAAATTGGTCCCTTCACAAGGCTAAGTCACTTCCGGATATGGATTGTTGACTGCCCATTGCTCCTAAGAGATCTGGAATGAAACGAACGGAGATGGGTAGTATCTACGTCTACACATCTCAAACACATATGTCTATACATTCATATAAACATACATTCAAGTCATAATATATGATGGTATGATGATAGATGATGGCATGTTACATAAACATATATCAGTTCTAAATAAATAAATATATATGTATATATTCATAAAAACCATTTAGAACATCTATAGCTCAAAACATACATCATCACATACATTTATGTAATGGGGTGTTTCCCATATAAGTTCACCTCACTTACTCTTTCCCTTTCTGATTCATTCATACTGTCTTGTCGGAAGGGCTGGTCGCACAGTCCTGTCGAACATTAAATGCCTTCCCTGAATCTGTCTGGGATATTGAATGTCCTAAGTCATGTCTGTCCTCATGCAGACATCATGTAGACAAGGTGAACTGGTGCCATTCCTCAAACCAAGTGGTTTCACCACAATCTTGGTAGGCACTCAAAGTGTTGGTCCAAATAATCAATGTTAATTGGACGCTATCAAGAGACTGGTAGCTATCAGGAATTTCTCCTAAGTAGTAAGTCTCCCCAATGTTTAACATCATACAGGATGAATCTAAATGTATCTCCTGTACATGCATAAGCCACACGCTCATGTAGCTTGGATAATGGATTTCTCCAAATTATCACATACAACAAATCAGACAACCAAGTAGTGAATGAAAGAAGAAGGTAGTTCTCAGTGTAATAGTAAATCTAAAAACTAGAACATTAAGTACAAAGAAAATCCACGAGTGTAAAGTTTGGGAGAATATGTAGAAACAGGAAACTACACAAGCCTTCAGACTAGCAGACAAACTAATCAGAGTAATGGTATTACCTGGGTTATAGCTAGGAAATCCTGTCATACGACTTCGTACAGAAGTTCAACAGAACGAAATGTTAATATTTCTCCAGTAGGTATCCTAAGAATGCTATTGTAAATTTGCGTCTGAAGTCTTGCTGGCCATGCATGTAGTTTTATTCTCTTCATCCCTGGCTAGTTTTCACGTTGGCTAATTAATATCTCCCCTATTAATTAACTCCACCTATTTTTCCATGTACGATGACGGGATGGATTAAGTCCTAAACTCTTCTCCCCCCTCCTCCTTTCCTGTAAAGGGTAGTTTCATCTGTCAATCAAATGGACCGAGGCCCCGCCACGCCTGAAACAATGAAACATGCTTTGACGGCAATGCAGTTGCGTCATTACATTCCAATAGGCTATTAACACCCGCCTTCCTGGGTTGCTGGCAATAGTGTGTCAGCCATGTGTTCCTACTTTGCCGCTGTATTGCCGTGAGGTGTCAAGTATCTGGTCCTAATTGCTCCTTTGTGGTGGCAACTCAGACGTTGTCCCATCTCCCCAATGTCTGGACTTATAGATAGGTGTTAGGCCTGCATTATATTGCCGTCTTTGGATCACACGGGGTTTTCCCCTGAGTAGCACTACCATGCATTATTTCAGACGGGTCTAGCTGACCCTCTTATCTCCCATTCTGCCGTGGCTGGTTCACACGTTAGGTCCTGTTGAACGTAAGGTGTTAGTCCCTATTCCAACCGCAGGCTTGTAAACTAACACGTCAATCTCAACTGACTGGCTCCGCGATGTCTGGTTGATCAGAACATCAAAGGGAAAATCTCTTAGATGTAGAGACCAGACGTTGCTTTGATCTACTAATGTAGTAAAATTGATAGTGCGGGCTCTAAGTGACTCTGTATTTTTCTCTTACGTTTTTATCCTCTTCTGGGGAACGTTTATTCTTTTAGAGAATTTTAGAAAAATATTGTGGGCTCTGTAATTCCTTGAAACTTGGGTAATTATGATGCTGCCGGGGCTGTCCCGTCACACTAATATTACATTACATACTCCAGTTTATGTTATTATTACATTACATACGCCGGTTTGTTATTATTACATCGCATTGTCCAGTTTGTGTTATTTTACACCGCATAGTCAAGATTGAGTTATTACATTGCATAGCCCAGTTTATGTTATTGTTACTTAGCATAGTTCAGTTTGTGTAATTCTTACATCGCATAGTTCATTTTATGTTATTATTACATTACATAGTCCAGTTTATTTTATTATTACATTACATAGTCCAGTTTGTGTTATTATTACATTACATAACCCAGTTTGTGTTATTATTATTCTTACATTACATAGTCCAGTTTGTGTTTTTATTACATCGCATAACCTAGTTTGTGTTATTATTACATTACATAGTCCAGTTTGTGTTATTATTACATTACATAGTCCAGTTTGTGTTATTATTACATCTCATAGTCCAGTTTGTGTTATTATAACATAGAATAGCCCAGTCTGTGTAATTATTACATTGCATAGTCCAGGTTGAGTTGCTATTAAATAGCAAAGCCCAATTTGTAATGTTATTACAACGGATAGACCAGTCTGTGTTATCAATGCATGCATGCATATGACCAGAAATACACACACACACACAATCACACATTATGCGGTGAATAGTTAGTTAGTTAGTTAGTCGACAGATCATCCTCGTTGCACATCGGACCATTCAGTCCATAAGTGCTCGGATCCCCTCCTCAGCAAATCCCGCAGCGTGTAGCGGCTAACGACGCCAGTTCTGTGTTGGTTTATCAATCTTCTTTGGCTTCCTGCGTAGTGTTCTTGTTTGGCCACCCCTCTTTTAATTTGCTGCTCTCGCAGTCTGGCCATTGTTGTAGATTCACAGTCATCACTTAGCTTTTGCAAAAGTCTCACTTCTCGTAGAGCATTCAGAATGTCAGCATGGTCCATGGCGCGTCCGCCCTCCACAGTAGCCTCACCTGCGAGCTTGTCAGCCCGCTCATTTCCTTGTACTCCCGCATGCCCTGGCACGAAGATGAAACTAATCTTTGCCAGCCGAGACCGCTTCAGAGGCAGCAAGCCATTCTCTTCGGATCGACCCCTCCTCTATCCTCTTGATCATGTTCATTGAGTCGCTAAGGAAACAAGCCCTAGTGAATGTCTGTGTCTCGAGCCATGTTATTGCTTTACTTACTGCCATGACTTCCATGGTCAGGCTACTTGTGGTTTCAGTGAAAGCACCAGAGTCCTCCTTCACAATTCTCCCTCCGGCCCGAGCTGTAAAGGCCCATGAGCTTCTCACATGTCGGACGACCGACCCATCTGTGTAGATGACCGCGTCATCGTCTAGCGAATTCTCGAAAATCAACGCTTGTACTTCAGCCTCAACAGCAGCCGGATTTTCTTGTCTGCATTTTCTATCTAGTTGGATGCAAACTGAAAAGGATGTGCAGAAGTCTGTTGGCACTTGCACCCACTCCTCGCCAGGTTCTAAGTCCTCAAGTGAACACACCTGTTGAAGAATGTCTTCGGCTTGACCCATCCACGACCGTCCTCTTTTTAACCTGCTGCCCTTCACCTTCCTAATTTCACTATGCAGTGGATGCTGTGTGTTTGCGTTAATTCTGAGGTAGGCGCGTGCCCTGCAAACTTGCATTCTCTCTTCAATGGTTGGAAAATCAAGAAGGTAGCGCATCGCCCTGCATGCTGTATCTCTTGTACATCCAAGAATAATGCGCATAGCTTCATTCTGTATTCTTTCCATCCTTTCTATCTGCTTATGGCTGACAGTCAGGATTGCCATTGCATACTCCAAAACAGACATGACCAGCCCCTCGTACAGAAGACATAGATGGCGCTGCTCACAGTTTGCTGCCGCCATAACCCGCATCGCTGCCAAACCACGCTTGGCCTTTGTTATCACCTGGTCTATGTGCACATTATAAGCAAGGCTTCGATCAAACCGTATCCCCAGGTAATTTATGCGGTGAATATGTAGCCATACTATGAACTGAGCAGTGTGGCGAGAACGGCCTGTAATGATGAGGAGAGGGAAAACATTACAGTAAGTCACGATGAGGACAGTGAAAATAGTACTGCAAGTCTTGAGGAGGACAGTGTAAAGAACACAACATGTCATGATAAGAACAGTAGAATGGGTACTGTCTGCATTATAAGAACAATGGAAAAGGTACTGTCTGTCATGACAGGAACAGTGGTACATAATATGGCAATTTAACATAGCTAGATAACCGTCTTATTGTAACATATTATAGAGCGAGATTTGTGACATCAATTGAAGAAGAAGAAGAAGAAGAAGAAGAAGAAGAAGAAGAAGAAGAAGAAGAAGAAGAAGAAGAAGAAGAAGAAGAAGAAGAAGAAGAAGAAGAAGAAGAAGAAGAAGAAGAAGAATTTGGAGCAATGGAAGGAGGAGGAAGAGCAGAAACAGGAAGACAGACAGACAGACAGACAGACAGACAGACAGACAGACATGTAGAAGGCAGGCAGGCAGGCAGGCAGGCAGGCAGACAAAGAAAGAAACGGAAAGGAAAGGAAAGAAATCAAAATACGGTGCATTCACACATACACACACACGCGCGCGCGCACACACACACGTACATATAATTGTCCGTCTAGGTGTAGGAGTTAGAGCACCGACAGTGCTCTGTGTAGACCCAGCTTGTGGGTGGCTTCGTGACCCCAATTATAATAATTCCAAAGCTTTCTTCATTTCTTTGAGCCTCATACTTAGTCGACACTCTACCCAGTATTGGATCGTAAAGGGTAATTCTGTTCACTATCCATTAAGCAACAGAGGCTGATAACTTGGTAGACACATGAACCTATTGGGCTACTCGTGGCGCCGAGGTAACTGGTTCGCCTTGGTAGATACATGAACCAATTGGCCTACTCGTGGCGCCGAGGTAACTGGTTCGCCTTGGTAGATACATGAACCAATTGGCCTACTCGTGGCGCCGAGGTAACTGGTTCGCCTTGGTAGATACATGAACCAATTGGCCTAATCGTGGCGCCGAGGTAACTGGTTCGCCTTGGTAGATACATGAACCAATTGGCCTACTCGTGGCGCCGAGGTAACTGGCTCACTTTGGACCTATTAGGCTACTCGTGGTTCCGAGGTAACTGGCTCACCTTGGTAGATACATGAACCTATTGGTCTACTCGTGGTTCCGAGGTAATTGGTTCACCTTGGAAGATACATGAACCTATTGGATTACCCGGGGTGCCGAGGTAACTGGCTCACTTACGCAGAAACATGAACCTATTGGCTACACGGGGTGCAGGAGTAACTGGCTCACCTTCGTTCATACAAGATAACTGGCTTACCTCCTTCATGGTGGAGCTATGCAAACCGTATGCAAATTAACACCACTAAAACAAAATCAATGTTATTAACAACCAGACAAAGACTTCAAACTCTAAACTCACACACATCACTTCAACTTCACATCGATAACATGCCAGTAGAAAGAGTAATTAAGCACAAAACATTAGGCCTAATCATTGATAGAAACCTAACCTTTAATTCCCACGTTCAAGCGCTCATTAAACAAACAGCGAAAAAAGTCTACCAACTCGTCAAAATTAAAAACTTCCTTGATGAGGACACAAGGAAAATATTCTATACTTCTCATATACAGACACATTTTTACTACTGCTCTACAATCTGGGACGGTTGTTCTAATTGAAACACCAAGCGACTTTACTCACTCCAGAAACGGGCCATGTGTCTAATTTATAGCAAACATTTATCTGACAATCCTAGCCTGCATAAACGCCTTCAGTTACTACCACTATGCAAGCGCCTGCTTTTCAATAAGGCTAAACTAATTCACAAAATCCTACATCGGAATGCCCCAAATTACCTTTGGCCATTGTTTAAATATAATGCTAGACACAGTAAACATTTAAATATATTACACATTCCGAAGCCTAGGATTGACTTATACAAAACAAGCTTAACGTACTCTGCAGCTCAGCTGTGGAACAATCTTCCACAAGAAATCAAAGACATCACCAATCCCTATACATATAATCGCAAATTATTCGAACACTATCTCAGTACGGATTATCTTCCCCCTTAATAATAGAAATAATAATAATAATAACAAACCCCTTGTATAACAGCCAGTCCCCTTTTGGTAGGCCAGTATATTCCACATCGCTAATAACAAGTGTCACACCATTAGCTAATATTACTGAGTCGTGTGGTTTTGATGTTCGCATTTTGCCCATGCCTTTAAAATGCATATCTTTTATATTGTTTCTGTTCTCTGTTAGCCTTGAATGATGTGTGAATGAAATAATGTATGAAAGAGAGTGATAGAAGGGCAGAATGTTAGACGGGCCTGCGTGCCCAATTCTTAACCTTTTGAAAATAAAGTTTGTTCGTTCGTTCGTTCGATCGTTCATTCAATGCAAGATGACTTGCTCACCTTCGATCATTCAAGATAACTGGCTCACTTTTGTTTATACAAGATAGCTGGCTGACCTTTGCTCATGCAAGATAGAGGGCTCATCTTTGTTCATACACGATAGCTGGTTCACCTTCGTTCATACAAGACAACTAGCTCACTTTCGTTCATAGAAATTAACTGGCACACTTTCTTTCATATGTAAAATTGCTTTAGTGAGTCATGTATTATTAATTATTTTCCATGCGTTTTAATGCTTATTGTTCTATTGTTGTCTAAGATAAGCTTCATAAGTGATCTGTGAATGAAATAACGTATGAGATGAAAGAGAGAAGACGGGCAGAATGTCAGACGGGTCTGCGTGCCTAATTCTTAACCCTTTGAAAATAAAGTTTGTTTGTTCGTTCATTCGTTCGTTCATATGAGATCTGTGATACAACCGAATATCGGTTATTCAAGATCTGTAAAACACTGAATATTATTTATAGAAGATCATTAGCTCACCTTCATTCATACATGATCTGTAAAACACGCGAATATTGTTCATATACGCTGGCTGCGAAGGATCAGTGTCGTTGAGAATGTCTGAAAGGTAAATGCAATATGTTCATATAAACAATTCCAAGCAAGTATGAGCATCAGTCAAGTCATCTGTAGTGGGTTAATTACGTCATACAAACAATTGACAAAAGGAAGGCTTATTTTTAAATCTATTACTATTATTATTATTTACTCAATTTATGTTATTATGTCTCTTATGATCGCTGGGACATACCAAAAAGGATGAGCTTGTTGGCCTCCTTGAGATCTTCCATGGTGGAGACGAGAGCCTTGCCAGGTGGTATCTGTTGTTCTCGCATGTAGCGGCCACAGGCGAACTCGCTGAAGTCCTGGCAGGGGTCGGCTGACAGGTTCATCTTCTCTGCCATTCTGGAAGCTTCGACATGGAACATGAAATAGGAACACACATCGATGAATAATGCCATAAATACCATATGTCATTTGCTTTAACCTTTCGTTTGACTTAAGTTTTAGGTGAAGGTCACTTTCATTCACATGGGCATGAATAAAACGGCGTCATTCTTCTCCCATAGACCAGACAAAGAGAATCTCAGTACAGCACACTCACCTTGTACCGAGCTCGAAGATCCAAAGTTGGTACATCACAATCACAAGTTACTATATGTGTTCTTTGTTGGGAACGTTTACTAATATGTATTGTTTTCATTTTTGTGTTTTGTCTTTTACATTGCCCGGGCTGAGATTTATTTTTAGTCGATTTAAAAATAAAAACACAGAAGGATTTTTAACATGTACAACACACACACACATACACACACACACACACAGACACACACACACACACACACATGCACGCACGCACGCACACACACACATACACACATACATTCATACAAACTGAGGTCCTGAGAGGTGTAAGTCTTATAGATACACTATCCTAGGTCCTGAGAGGTGTAAGTCTTATAGATACACTATCCTAGGTCCTGAGAGGAGTAAGTTCTTATAGATACACTATCCTAGTCCTGAGAGGAGTAAGTCTTATTAGATACACTATCCTAGGTCCTGAGAGGAGTAAGTCTTATAGATACACTATCCTAGGTCCGGAGAGGAGTAGTCTTATAGATACACTATCCTAGGTCCTGAGAGGAGTAGGTCTTACAGATACACTATCCTAGGTCCTGAGAGGTGTAAGTCTTATAGATACACTATCCTAGGTCCTGAGAGGTGTAAGTCTTATAGAATACACTATCCCTAGGTCCTGAGAGGTGTAAGTCTTATAGATACACTATCCTAGGTCCTGAGAGGTGTCTTATAGATACTATCCTGGTCTGAGGAGTAAGTCTTATAGATACACTATCCTAGGTCCTGAGAGGTGTAAGTCTTATAGATACACTATCCTAGGTCCTGAGAGGTGTAAGTCTTATAGATACACTATCCTAGGTCCTGAGAGGTGTAAGTCTTATAGATACACTATCCTAGGTCCTGAGAGGTGTAAGTCTTATAGATACACTATCCTAGGTCCTGAGAGGAGTAAGTCTTATAGATACACTATCCTAGGTCCTGAGAGGAGTAAGTCTTATAGATACACTATCCTAGGTCCTGAGAGGTGTAAGTCTTATAGATACACTATCCTAGGTCCTGAGAGAGTAAGTCTTATAGATACACTATCCTAGGTCCTGAGAGGTGTAAGTCTTATAGATACACTATCCTAGGTCCTGAGAGGTGTAAGTCTTATAGATACACTATCCTAGGTCCTGAGAGGAGTAAGTCTTATAGATACACTATCCTAGGTCCTGAGAGGTGTAAGTCTATAGATACACTATCCTAGGTCCTGAGAGGAGTAAGTCTTATAGATACACTATCCTAGGTCCTGAGAGGAGTAAGTCTTATAGATACACTATCCTAGGTCCTGAGAGGTGTAAGTCTTATAGATACACTATCCTAGGTCCCGAGAGGTGTAAGTCTTATAGATACACTATCCTAGGTCCTGAGAGGTGTAAGTCTTATAGATACACTATCCTAGGTCCTGAGAGGAGTAAGTCTTATAGATACACTATCCTAGGTCCTGAGAGGAGTAAGTCTTATAGATACACTATCCTAGGTCCTGAGAGGAGTAAGTCTTATAGATACACTATCCTAGGTCCTGAGAGGTGTAAGTCTTATAGATACACTATCCTAGGTCCTGAGAGGTGTAAGTCTTATAGATACACTATCCTAGGTCCTGAGAGGTGTAAGTCTTATAGATACACTATCCTAGGTCCTGAGAGGTGTAAGTCTTATAGATACACTATCCTAGGTCCTGAGAGGAGTAAGTCTTATAGATACACTATCCTAGGTCCTGAGAGGTGTAAGTCTTATAGATACACTATCCTAGGTCATGAGAGGTGTAAGTCTTATAGATACACTATCCTAGGTCCTGAGAGGTGTAAGTCTTATAGATACACTATCCTAGGTCCTGAGAGGTGTAAGTCTTATAGATACACTATCCTAGGTCCTGAGAGGAGTAAGTCTTATAGATACACTATCCTAGGTCCTGAGAGGAGTAAGTCTTATAGATACACTATCCTAGGTCCTGAGAGGAGTAAGTCTTATAGATACACTATCCTAGGTCCTGAGAGGTGTAAGTCTTATAGATACACTATCCTAGGTCCTGAGAGGTTGTGACGAAACGCGATTATCTGTCTTGGGTCGTCAGGATTCCGCACTATTTTGGCGCGTCATCGGGGACTTTCCCAGCTAAGAATAGACTGAGGGAAGCCGATGAAGGACTTACGATCTAGAATATTCTCGAAACACCGAAATTCGAGTAACCCGTGATGCTGGGTATCGCTCTAAATTCTCGTGCAGAGAGATCTAGAAACTCTAGGCGGGGAATGACGGTTTTCCCGAGAAAGTATCTTTTCTCGAGAAGCACTCGCTTTTAGTGCGCATTGAGTTGGCACGAAGCGGGAATGTGGCTAAATCAGTCATTCACTTACTGTCGTTGCCACAGAATAGACGCAGGCCGAATGTGAGCCGTTTTGTGTGCGTCTCCCCTCAACCATTATTCGGCTGACTGTAAGATCAAGGAAGATGAGAAGCCCTTGAAACAGTTCGGAGCTGTCTGGAGGTCTGGTTGTCCAATACAGGTAGATAATTGTTTAAATCATGTAACTTTGTACGTGTGTTCCACACGCCATTGTTCTAACCTCATTACCTATGCGGATGTCCTTGCATACTAATTAGCACACCGATCGATAACGCAGTTGATGGCGAATCGTGTTTGTTTACCGTGTGCTCGCGAAACAGCTGTTAGAAACGCCGTATTGTGTTGTAAGCGATTTGGGTTCCAAATATGTGTACCATATTTTGACAATCGTTACATCTATTAGGTTGCTGTGTTAGAATAAAACCTAGTTACTTGTGCCGGATGGAAACCTAGATTAGTTCAGTCAGTTGCTGAAGCCCGAAGATCGGTTAGAAAACCAGGTAAGTGGGTAGGTGGAGTTTCAGACAAAATTGTGCTTAGTTACTAAGTAAAGGAAGAACTTAGTTCTGTGCCACCAGGAATGATGTAACTATGGTGTAATATCTTAATAGTGAATTCATTGTGTGGAACAGCGGATTTCTGTGTCAAGGTAAGTTGCTTTGGTGCTATATTTATATATATATATATGATGGGACATTGTGTGCATATATATTAGATCATGGCATGTGATACTTCCTGGAGTAAGTCCGAACGCCGAATAGGTCGTCGCGAGATAACACTGCGTGCCGTCGCGATATAAATGTGCGTTCTGAAATCTTGTCTCAGCTATCCTGTCTCTTTCGTACTGGCGCTAGTGCGAGTGAATGCTCAGGTGCTGGAAGTATGGAAGGATGCTAGGAGGCTGTATGAGACTGGGGAAATATAGAATATGGGGGATGTGAAAGCAAGTTATGAAAGTATGTGTTGGTAGGCCAAGCCAACGATGAAGTTCCATCCATGCCAAGGCTAATCCACTTGGGGAGGACAGAACTGGAAGATTACCCTTGGAACATGTGGGGAACATGTATTCTCAAGAAGGCTTCTTGACTCTAAGGCAGAGTCTGATAAGAAGAGTTTGCTAGGGCCGGGGCAGGTGGTCCCACCAGCAAACAGGCTTGTGTACATAGTGGATGGGATCATGTCCTATTCCTATATCCCGAGGGATGGGATATTGATCCAGCTTATGTTTCTTAATGTACATTGATGATGTTAGGACCGAGTCTAGGGACTCTTTACCTATGTTTAGTTCGATTAACGTAGAACTATAATAACAGCCTTGTATCACTACTGACGTTAGCGACGACTGGTAGATGATTAGGGAGAGGTGAGACCAAAGATCAGACTCGTCATTCTGATATCTTGCTCTGTTTGACGGGCTGTTCTGTGAGGCCTGCTGACATTTGTGAACCCATGCTGTACTACTCTCCATATAGAGATAATGCTTTAGTTATATGCATAACTAAGTAGCATGACTGAGAGTTGAGTAGTTATTGGTAGGATGCATGTGGACTTATGTTTGGGCCAGTATACTCTCACCGGTCGCTCTTCCTTTTCAGGAGTTTGCCTGTTGAGGAACCAGTCAACTATAATGTTGTTGGCAGGAAACCACTTCGTGTGACAGAGCGAAGGGTTCAGTTCTTTACTTATCACGCCAGACTCAACCACATCAGGTACCCAAGTTGATTCACCATGAGTGAAGGTTGCCTCAAGACATACAACCACCCTGAAGGTGCCCGTGTGAGAAGTGTTGGTTTGTGATTGTTCTGATAAATAGACGACACTCTGTTTTGCTATGAACAGTTCAGCATGTTGAGTAATCATGCTCAACGACAGGGAACACCGGTCCGTCTAGTTTGACGGGGGTTCTGCCTAAACGCAGAAGTAACTGATCTTCAGACACTTGAATGGTTCTTTGGACAGCTCTAGTGGCAGGTCTTGAGAAGAACTTCACCAAGTAGTGACGTGTGTCAAGACAACCCGGTGGAAGGGACTATGGGATTATAGTCCAACCTGAATTGTTGCTGTGAAATAGATGTCTGATTCTCTTAATGTACTGTTGCAGTATCAAGATTATCAACTGTGTTATCCAAGAACTCAGTAACATTTTAGTAGCCATATCTGATTCTACAAGCAGTGTGACGGTAGGAGACCATTGAATTGGTCCGTGACACTTTTCCATTCATGTTCCGGTGCTGTGATAAAGGGACCATTAAATTGGTCAATACCATAGCGGTTCTGCAGTAGACTGTGATGAGTGACAGACCATTAGCTTGGTCAGTGATTCGTTTAGTTCATCGAAGTAACGACTACTTGGAGTCAAGTCCAGGAGGGTTGTCTTCCAACTGGTATTGTTCGAGAAGTGTATTAACAGGGACTCCGTGGGAGTGATATAGATGCAGTTGGTCCAGTGAAGTGTGGTCCAGCAGTGACTCTAGTGTTGTGGATCCACGCTCTGGAGACAGAGTGGTCTCCAAGGTTCTAGTCATCTCACTGGAAGGAAGCCGGGTGAGTGGCGGACCGACTGGACGGGACATCTGCATCCAATCTACTTCTCAACTCGATGAAGATACCTACATCTCTGAGTCTATCTCTACTCTATCTTCTATTTGTGGAAATAGATTCTTCTATCAGGATGTTCATTTCAGTTCTATATTCTCAAGGGTAGAATAAACTTTATGTAAGTTGACTTGCTCTTTGTATAATGATTGAGTGTGGTCTCGGACGATGCCTCAGTGTTCATTGTTCCACAGGTGTAGGTAGTTAGTGGGGGTCTAGAATCTGGAGGGGCTTGTAGACGTAATTAACTAATAGGAGATCAACCACAGAGGAAAAAGGTGTATCTGCTCATCCAACCCCTGGGGCTAGAATACACGGGAGTGCCAGAGACACCTAGGGTGTGGTTCACTCTCGCTACCCAAGGTTAACTCGTCACAGAGGTGTAAGTCTTATAGATACACTATCCTAGGTCCTGAGAGGAGTAAGTCTTATAGATACACTATCCTAGGTCCTGAGAGGTGTAAGTCTTATAGATACACTATCCTAGGTCCTGAGAGGAGTAAGTCTTATAGATACACTATCCTAGGTCCTGAGAGGAGTAAGTCTTATAGATACACTATCCTAGGTCCTGAGAGGTGTAAGTCTTATAGATACACTATCCTAGGTCCTGAGAGGTGTAAGTCTTATAGATACACTATCCTAGGTCCTGAGAGGTGTAAGTCTTATAGATACACTATCCTAGGTCCTGAGAGGAGTAAGTCTTATAGATACACTATCCTAGGTCCTGAGAGGAGTAAGTCTTATAGATACACTATCCTAGGTCCTGAGAGGAGTAAGTCTTATAGATACACTATCCTAGGTCCTGAGAGGTGTAAGTCTTATAGATACACTATCCTAGGTCCTGAGAGGTGTAAGTCTTATAGATACACTATCCTAGGTCCTGAGAGGAGTAAGTCTTATAGATACACTATCCTAGGTCCTGAGAGGAGTAAGTCTATAGATACACTATCCTAGGATCATGGGAGCATTTACCACGCTCTTGTTAATTTGTAAGAATTTAGTCAGATCACGTCGAGAAGTGAATCGAAGCAGATCCACTAAAACTGGAGGTGGACTAAGAACTCCAAGTAATTTCGTCCATTTCTTCATTAACATTCAAATAGGCAAACATCATTACAATGTCAGTAAATACATTAATGTTACAACAAACAACTATAGTTAGACGACTAATAAATACATTATAATTATAGCTGATATTAATAGTTAAACTATACTATGAACCATATTATAAATAAGCTAACAGTATACCAGACTTACACTGTACAACTATCAATACATGCATTAACGCACACATACATAGGTAAGCTATACATATCGTGGTTTAATAATTAGCAACAAAGGCGACATAATGAAGGAAATTAAAGACAAATATATATTGCTCTTCAGAAACTAAAACAACTGAATAAATTGTGGAGGGGGACGAATAGTACTACAGAAATTAAGTTCTTAAGGGCATGCACCTTTGTCATAGCAACATACGCCTGTGAGACCTGGGCACTTACTAAACAAGCTGAACAGCTCATAAATGCAATTGAATATAAATGTTATTCACGAGTCCTAAGAACATTTCGAATAAAGAAAAGAACAAATGCATCCATACTTCAAGCGCTGAGTATTGAAGATGGTGGGCTAATAAAAACGATAAAACAAAGAAAAATGAAATATTTTGGTCATTTGAAACGTCATGAAAGTTTGGAGAGAACAATAATGGATGGGCATATGCCTGAGAAGAGAGGAAGATGAAGGCCAAAGAGAAGATGGATGCAGGATGTAGCAGATGATCCCCAGATGGGTGTATCGGAAGCCGGACATCTTGCTTATGATAGAGAGGTTTTCCGGACGGTTGTTATGAGAGCGAGGTTCTGCAAAGGGCATGCTACTGCATCGATGATGTTCTCTAGTTCACACACCTGGCTGATAGATATGTATGCTTGTGCCATCCAGGACCTGCCTCTTCTCAGTCTATGACCCTTTATCATATCCTTGGCTTCATGCAGGGAGTGGTCCCTGTCTACAGCGACTCTTTGGTACTATTTGGCTTGAAGAACCCTATGTTTGTCCACAATTGTAGGTTGGGTAAGGATATGCCTCTTACATATAATTGGTGTGTCCTCTGTGTACTCAAGGATCACCCGCATGGCTGCATTCTGTATGCGCTCGAACGTATTAAGCTGGTTCTTGGACACTGTTAGCAGCCCCAAACCATACTCACTGACAGGAATTACTAACTGCTGAAAGACCCTGTTAAGTATCCTCTCCTCTGCCCAGTTGCCGCCATCGCCCTCATGCATTAAGTCCTTTTACAGCCTTCACCACCGAAACTTCCACATGATCTTTAAAATACACACATATAAACACACAGAAGAGAAAACAAAACGAGGGTGACAGAAATGTAAGTGGGGGAAAAAGATCGCACGTATGTCAGATTTATGTATATCATCATTCATCATCATTGGCACCTTGCCGTCTTGACAGACGATAGTTTGTAAGGGTTGGAGTTATTGCCTCTCCATAGCACAAAGCCTGGGCTAAAATATAGATATCATGTGTTGCCCATGCAGCATGATCCCTCTCTCGGCCTGCCTAGTTCACTCCAGAGGAAAAGGTAACAACTCTACATCTGGAAGAAGACAAGCTGCAGAAGCTACCGGATCAGCAAAGCAATGGTCTAATTGTCTTCCTGTCGGAGCTTCAATCCTAGACCAGCCGCCAACCAAGGCTTAGGGCCTGGTCTGCCCTGCCATGACACTTTATCTTTAGGTTGCATTTCCTCGCACCAGGAATTTAAATTTTATGTATATACACTTCCGGTAAAATGGCGACGACGTAACATTAATTCTAAAGCTTCTAATATTTCTTTTTAGTGTTTTTCTGTGGAGGATGTATTTTTATTTTGTATTCATTGTTGAAAGTTGTTAACAAGAAAAAAAGGAAGGCAGGAAAATGTGGTGGATGAAATTTTGAAAGCAGCTGACAGATAGTTGTTGGTTATGGTCTCAAGTTTCGGGACGGCAGGCAGAAGATCTCTTTCACGAAACAATGGCTACGGTCCCCGGCCAGCATGGTCACTGCCAGGAAGAAAAGCAGCGACACACTATCTTCTTTACAGTTGCCTAATTTATCATGATTGCCTAATTACAGATCATCACAAGACAAGGACAAGGACACAGAAATTAGCAACATGGAATGTTTGAACGTTAAGCGACGATGGAAAGTTAGATAACATCAAACAAGAAATGGAAAGAGAGAAGATTAATATATTAGTAATGTGCTAAACGAAATTGAAAGGAGCCGGGATTAGGATTTTATGATTATTTATTCTGGGGAAGGTGAGTGGGGGGGGGGGGGGGGGAGGTGGGGGGGACGACAAAGAGGTGTATCAATTATCTTGGATCGGCAAATATCAAATTCTGTTAAAGGATATTGTGCTGTGTCAGACAGGGTTCTTTTGGTTAAATTAATCGGCAGACCTTTTAACATAAACGTCATTCAAATGTATGCCCCAGCAGGAGAATCCAGTGAAGATAATACAGAGGAATTTTATAATGATATGGAGTCTGCTTAGGAGAAATGTAAAACTTCAGACATAAATATTCTTCTTCTTCTTCTTTCGTTCACCTAACATATGTTTATAACTGCAATGTATGAATCTAACATTCTTTTTTAGTTCATTCAGCGGTCCATAGAGTTTATCTTCCACTGTTGTCTCTCTAGACATAAATATCATATAGGCTGACTTTAATGCAAAAGTAGGAAATCAAGGTGCTGGATGTACAGTTGGAAACAATGGTTTGGGAGAGCGAAACGAAAGAGGATACAGAATTGTAGAATGGGCAAAAGAGCAGGAAATGATTGTAGAAAATACTTGGTTTAAACAACACCCTAGAAGAGTATGGACATGGAGGAGTCCTGACAGCAGGAATAGAAACCAGATAGATTACATCCTCATTAGCAGACGTTTCGAAATGCGTTAACAATCGCAAATGCAGTTCCCAATGCTGATTGTTACAGTGATAGCAGATTGAATTTAGGCACATTAAGGGTACAGTTAAAGAAAGTCAAGTATACAACAGAAAACACTAATTGTGATCTGTGTGCATTGAAAAATGACAAGGAAATATACAACAAATTTAACACAGATGTACAGAACAGATTTGATATATTGTCTGATTTTAGATCCTATTTCAAGACGTGGATGATTCAATGGAAAATGTTGAAGAATTCAGTCAGTTTGGCTGCGGAAACAACTATTCCAAAATTACAGAAGGTGGGTCGTAAGAAATGGATGACTGAAGACATTTTACTACTAATGGAAACAAGAAGACTAAACAAAAATAAC
>JACEFZ010002816.1:30000-37156 GCA_014155875.1 Cepaea nemoralis | reverse complement strand
CCGCATAGAGTATTGTTGTTAATATTTTGATGCCAGTTTTCTATCATGTTTGTTAGGGCCGTATGACAAGAATATATTGGCCGAAATCCTGACTGACTGTCAACTATTAGTTTGTGGCGAACTAAGTGCTCTAGTGTTGTTTTGCCGATGTGCTTTTCTAGCGGTTTGGGTAATGAGGATAATATGGAAATTGGCCTATAATTACTCATGACTCGATCTTCTAATGAACCAGCTTTTAAATGAGGATACACTTTAGCGATTTTAAAGGCTGATGGTGAGACATTGATTATAAAAAAGTCGCTTAAAAGTCGACAGGGTTGACTTCATCGCACCGGGTTTTATCCCATATGGCTCAGTCCCTTTCCGCAGAGCGGAAAGCGTCGCACAAAGCACGAACTCCTTAGCTTTTGGCGACGACCCACAGGAGTCTCCGATACATTTAACTCGTAAACTGAAGGGTGCGGCCCGGAATCGAACCCACAACCTTCGGAACACGAGTCAAACGGCTTGACCACTTCGCCACAGAGACTCATATACAAGTTAGTGAATCGCAGATCGCCGGTGCAGCATACCGAACGATCCGATTACTGATTCCATCTAGTCCCGATGAGTTATTGTTTTTTAGGTTACTGAGATGAGTAAATACTTCAGTGGTCGTCATTAGCGGTATGTTGATGGGAATGTCTCCATAGCGTTTGTTCTTACAGAATGATGAAAATAAAGATATGTCATGAGGTCATCTGGTATTGCAGCCTTCAGTTGGTTTATGTCGGACTGAATAAAATCTACTGAATTGATCAAATGTAACCTGATTCGATGGTAACAATTGTGATGATTTGTGTTTGTTTGTCAAGTATTAATTGCTTTCCATATATCTTTAGTGTTGGTTTTATCTATTATTAGGTTCTTAAAACAGTTTTTTCTTTTCCTTTCGAATAACATAGTGAACTTTGTTTCTCAGACTACGGTACATAGTTTGATCTCTATTTTTTATATGCCCTGTCCCGGTAACTCATAAGTTAAACTACCTCCTGTGTGATCCACGGGGGCTTAGTGTGATGTTTAACACGAACTTCCATAAATGGAACATGCTTATCAAATACACTTAGAATGGTCTTCAGCCAGTGATCCAGAGCATCGTCTGGATCAGGAAGCTGGTAAACATAGTCCAGAGATGATTTGAGCAAGTTTCGTAAAAAGACACCTTGATTGAAATTTTTATAATTTCTATATTTTATACTTATATGTTTGTGTTTAGGAGTTTTTGTACCTTTTTTCGACCACGTGCAACATACGGGTAAAGATCGCTCATTGCATTAATAGGTACAGTAAATTATGTGATGTTGTCAGCACACGTAGTATAGTTATGATCTATAAGTGTTGCAGATGATTTTGTTATTCAAGTAGCTTGTTTGACTAACTGTTGGAAGCTATATGACTCTATTATGTTTTTCCACGTTTTGTTTGATTTGTTAGTGTCTATGTTGAAGTCACCCAGCAGTATTACTTCTCTCGCATTACTGAAGACTACATCCATCATAGTGGTGAATTTTTCATACCAGATAGTTCCTGCACTGGGGTTTCGATAAAGACAGCCAACTACTAGGGGTATGCGATTTTGAATTTTAACCTCAAACCATACACATTCAGTCTCACAGGTATCAAAATCTAGCCTAGGGTAGGCGTTAAGCGAGTTAGAAATATAAACTGCAATACCTGTCTCTTGTTTCTGATAAGAATCTCTTCTAATGGTTTTAAAGCCTCTGATAGAGATGACATGATCTGAGATGTTACCATTTAATCGACTTTCGCTAACGCCGAACATGTGAAAATTTTGATTAAGTATAAGTGATAGTTCGGGCAGCTTCACTAATAGATGGCTGATGTTTAAATGTCCAATTCTGAGCTCATTATTAAAGAGCCAGTGTTCGTACTTATTATACATTTTAACAATGCGTAATCATATTTTTTTAAACACAAAATGAAATACAACTTATGTCATTTATAACAATACACACTCTAAGGTACAGAGAAACAGTAATATCTCTGTCAACACACACACACACACACACACACACACACACACATAAACTTTGTATAAAGATAAGTAAAGATGAGCAGTGAAGACCCCTTCACTAACAGTATAAACACAATCATCATCGTCATCATCTTCCACTTCTGCAGTCAAGAGTCGTGGGGAGGCATAATTTGCGTTCCAGCGCCCGGTGGGCGGCACTGGATAGTGTCATTCCGTGTGGTTGTACAATGTCTCTTATATCGTCAATCCATTTTCTTCTTGGACCTCCTCGTGGTCTCGTCGCAGATGATCTTTGATGTAAGGCCAATGATGGTAGTTGCTGGTGTTGCTTTCTAACGACATGGCCAAACCACTTGATCTGCTGTCTTTCAATAAATGTGACATAAGGTGTTAATCCCACAGTCTGTCTGATAATAGCATTTCTTACTCGGTCTCGGGTTGTTAAGTTGACAGCTCTCCTCAGGCATCTCATTTCGCAGGTGTTGATTTTGCGAAGGTGTAATTTGGATAATGTCCAGGTTTGCGATTGGTAGCATAGGGTTGGTGTGAATATGCTGTTTATTATCTGTCTTTATTGTATAAACACAATAAAAGTATTATAAAAGATATACAACTAAGTATCAATTTCTGTGACGTCAATACGAGTCAATGTCTATAGTCACGTAAATCTAACACGTTCCTATGTAAAGCGATAACGAAGTATGCACATAAACGTTCTAGGAGAGGCTCTTTCTTGTACCGAGATCCGGTGTTGCTTTGTGCTGAATTACTAGTAAATATCAGGCTGTGTTGGTCCTTGGTACAGTGACATCATAAGTGCCTGACGAAGTGAAGTTGGGCTAAAACGTGTGAGGTATAACAACTCTGGATTACAATGGAATGGATACTGTTGATTTCTCATGGGTGTGTAACGACTTCCAACTACAGGCTCTGATTCATAGGCTAACAGGAGGGTGTGGTGGGACGTTGTTGTTACTGCTAGATTGTTCCTTGCTGTGGAGAAGAGGGAACGTATCTTCATAATTTTCACCCTCCTGTGTGAAAGAGGGCTTATTGTACGGATTTGGTGTGGTGGAAGTTTTCCGTCTGTCTTGAATGTCAGGTGCCGTGGTTATGAGTGATCTGCGCTCTTCTGGCCTATTAGTACTTAATGTGGCGGGAGTATGTCGTCTGGCTTGAGTTTCAGGTGGAATAGGTAAAAGTGTCCTACGCGATCCGGTGTTGGATGTATGTTGTGTCCATTCTGGGTATTTGATATTTTTGGCGAGCAAGCTGGTGCCCAATGTAGACAAGTGTATTTGATCCTTATAAAGTCGCCTTGCTTTGGTGTCCCAGCATGTGAAGCAAACGGCGGTGTGTCGGTGATGAACTGTATGTTGTTGTGAGAACAAACCATCTGCAATATGTTGTTATTAAGTCAGCAAGGCGACGCTGGAATCCATAACTCGGTGATATGATGGAGGAGGAGAATATAGACAAGTTAGGACAAGTGTGACGTAACCCGTTCATGAGTGCCAGCAGTTGAGATACTGTGATTTGCTGGTTGTTCATGGTGTCGTTAATACCAATATGCACGCTTGCCTTTTTAACGTTACGATTTACAGCCAACCTGCTAATATTGTCTGTTGAACCGGTCAACACTAGCCCCAAGCAATGGGATTAAGGAAACAATGTCTATGTCTGAAGTGGCCATCCGGTCGCTGTATAGACCTTTCATTAAAGAGTCACCTATTATAATGTGTGCACAGTCGGGTCGTTCTGTCTGTATATGTTGGTTGTCAGTACGCCTTGTCCCGTTGTTTTTCCCATTCAGCAGCGGTATGTACATCTCCATGTGACTCTCCCTGTGATTCCTGCACGCGTGTGTTATCTGTTGGCAGTGCATTAAGCACTGTACGTTTTCTGACGAATATTCTTGAAGCACTTCGAATCTGTTGCTTAGTTTTACATCAATGGGATAGACTGCTTGTAGTGTTTTATCTTCCTCTGCACTTTGAGGTTTTTTCGCGTCTTGTTTAGTTATTTGATTTTGGTGAAGCTGGGCTTCTAGATTCTCAGACGTTGATACAGCTGCTTGGGAATTACACGCTTGTTCAGTTGGGTTGGTGGTGGACGCATGCTGTAAAGTTTCTATTGTTTTACTTAGCAACATATTTTCTTCTCTCAGGAGCGTGACTTCTGCTTTGAGAGCAGTGTAGTCCCTGCTGGTCTTGCTGTTCGCTTCAATGTTCGCTGTAACAGTAACAATCAGCGCCTTTAAGGACTGCTCTATTACTTCAATGCATCTATGACAATCGCACGATTGTCCATTGATAGTCGGCGTGTTATCTAAGGCTGGTATTTCTTCTGCTACTCTTACGTTGGTCTCTACGTTGTTTTGGAGGTGCTTCCATTAGATATTCAATGGTCAAGATCACTGATCGGTTAGCTGGCCTCGTGTTGATGGTATTGTCCTGTTCACTCATTGTATGTATTAGTTGAGAAACGTTTTCTGCTGTGATGTCCACAGCTGTAGTTGTGAGCTGTGTAGATTCTGATTCCTCACTCGAGACGAGCATGCTGATGATATCTTGTGTCTTTGATATGTCTCTACTCCTGAATGTATGTATTGAGTTTTCCAGCACAATAAAGACTAATTTTAGTTAAGATTTAATGTTTTCAATACTACCCTGAGCTAATAATTTGTTCTTCGAGTAATACGAATGTATTGTAATGACTGGCGTCGTAATCAGGTCTTCCACGTAAGCCCCGCGCCTATCTTGTCTGTGTTGAATTAGTTCAGGCTTGTAATAGTTGAGGAGGCACGTTCGAAATGCCTCATAATGAAGTGTATTGTTAAAGAATACTGTAACACATTGGCCAGAGTTTGTGTGTAGGACGAATCGGCCAACTGGGTTTACACACCTGGCTAGCTTGGTCTTCACCGCCTTCACTTTGTTTAGTGTGTAGGTTTTATTCACGGCCGATCGTAAACCGGATCTTGATTTCACAACAGTCACCTCCAGAGAGGCCTCTCCTGTCAATGACATTATTGCATAATGTTATCAAACCCGCTTGAAGAATGTAGCGATCGCATTGTAGTCTAGACGCGCAGCGGGCAATTTGAAGTCATGTGTTGCGGTTGGTTGGTTTCGAGACGCTCCTGCACTTGATTCGTCTAGATTTGTTATTTTTCAGCTGTCGCTTGAAATGAATATTGTATCTAATACACATTTTTGCGAAAATCACCATTTGTATTATTCCAAGAACTATTTAACCAAATCCATAGAATCACAACGAGCACAATGATGTAAAAATCCATGTTAAGTTAATTCAGCTGGCAGTAATAAAAATCCGAGAAGTAATAGATCAGAAAAACACGTCTTCGCTCAACAAGACAAGATCCACTCGGCAGGCGGTTTACGTTTACGGGGCTTCATGGACTTGCACTTACTCTGCCGATGCGCTGAAGGCAGGTTTATTCCCCACAGATCAGATGCATTTCAGCGTGGACTTCTCGTTTGTAAAGCACTTTCAAACTGCTGAACGTAAAACTGCCTATACAATCATCCCGGTGTTGGTGTTGATTGAAGTAATTCCTGCTAGGGACATGCACCATTTTGACACATCTACGTAGCCATTCTGTGCAGAATGTTCTGGCCTTGTCGTCTGCTTGTACCGTGTCATAGAAAACGGGTCTATTTTATTTGCATCCAATGAAGTAAAAGTCCTCTAAAAAAGTACGGGAGAGTTTTGGTCATAGACCATAACTTTAGGAAGGGAAAATCCCAATTGCACCTCCCCGCGGTAGAGGATGGAAACACACCACGGTGTGGCTAACACAGCTCTGGGGACCGAGTATCCACCGGAATAAGTGGACAACTCTGCAGCTGAGCAGAGCAGGGCACTCACTTGTCCTGACAGTCGGAAATGGCTGTCAAAGGCAGAGTTAAAAGACCACCATGTGAATGTGGAAGGCAAGGGGAAACCACCACATTATCTTCCCAAGATTTCATGGCGACACACATTTCAGAAATAGTGAACGACGTTAATGGATGTCTTAGGGATCCTCGTCCGGTAGGGACAGTCATGAGCCACAGGTGACACCAGACCGTCATCCAGCTACTGATAATAAAACTAAAACAATAACTAAACTAAATAGATTTAGAGTAGGAACGTGGAATGTTAGGACATTAAATGAGCTAGGAAAGTTAAGCAATGTTCTAAGAGAAATGGAAAACATGAAAATGAATATACTAGGCATAAGTGAGATGAGATGGAAGGGATCTGGCAAAATTATAACCGACAAACACACAATAATTTATTCTGGAGGGGACACACATAAAAAAGGATGTAGGAATAATTTTGATGAAAATACAGCCAAATCTATGACTGGATACTGGTGCATTTCAGATAGAGTTATAATGGTCAAAATCTAAGACAAACCAATAGATATAAATATTATACAAGTATATGCACCAACAACAAACAGTAGTGATGAAGATATACAACACTTTTACGATGAAGTTGAAAGGCAATAGCCCAAATTGGATCACAAGAAATAAAAATAATACTGGGGGATTTTAATGCAAGAGTAGGAAAGGGAAAAATAGAGGATATAGTGGGGAATTACGGTTTAGGTACAAGAAATGAAAGAGGAGAGAAACTAATAGAATGGGCAAATATTAATGATATGATAATTGGAAACACATGGTTTAAACACCATAAAAGACGACTATACACATGGAAAAGCCCTGATATGAAAATACGCAACCAAATTGACTACATACTTATTAATAAAAGATTTAGAAATGCATTAATTAATGTAAAGACAATGCCTGGTGCTGACGGTAACAGAGATCATGTACCACTATGTGGACAAATAAAAGTAAGATTAAAGAGAGGGGAATAAATGGTTAAAAACTTGAGACTTAATAAAGAGGTTCTGAAGGTAGAGAAAGAAATTCAAGAACAATACAGAGTGACTGTGAAAAATAGGTACAATGCAATAGCTAAAATACAGAGTATAGATGAACAATGGGAAACGTTAAGGGACTCAATTCATCAAACTAGCAAAGAAATATTACCGGAGAGAAGCCAAAAAGCTAAGAAAAAATGGATGAATGAAGAAATCTTAAG
>JACEFZ010002816.1:10000-27500 GCA_014155875.1 Cepaea nemoralis | reverse complement strand
TTTATATGCGGTAATTAATTTACGGGTCAGAGATGCAGTGCATATTATGAAATGTATTACATCTTCACATAGAAACAGCATTGTTCAAGAATGACTAATCTCCACAGTGCACGGGAATGCCCTTATATGAAGCACATCACATAGTGGAACGGAAGTTGTACCAGAGTCGACGTGCATTGCTGTGAAACATAGGCAGGGCCAGAATACAGCCACTGTCCGTTAATTTTATGAAGTAGCTTTAAAAGTGAAGTGCACAAGATGATGAATGCAACATGCCTATGTGTGGACACGTACACACATGATGTATTTGCGATGTTTTTTGTGGTTGTGTTCGGTTTTTGTTCTGAATATGATGAATATATTCATCATCATGACAATATGGAGGACACCGGCTCTTCACAAGAATACAAACTGTTCAATTAATCAATCATGTGCCATGCCGGAAAGCGTGGGCGGTCATGACTCGCCATTTCACTCGATCACCAGTGTCGTGGTTCAGCTCAGTGTTCCTGTCTCGTCCATGCCATGTGGCCAAGCCATCCAGGTATTTTCCTCTCAGTCTTCCTCTTGGTCTGTTCCCTTCGATCTTGCCAGTTGTCACCAAGTTCTCCAATCCATTTCTTCTCATAACATGCCCAAAAATTTTTACTGTCTACGTCTAATCTCTCCAATCAGCTTACCATGTTCATTTGTCTCCTGTAGTACTTGGTCATTGGTTTTTCTGTCAATGGTATTCTTTGCATTTTCCTCAGAAACCACATTTCTGCAGCCATCAGATGTTTTTCAGCTTGACTGCTCATTGTCCAAGTTTCACATCCATACAAAAGAACAGGCTCTATGTATACCCTCAACTCTTTTTCTCGTTTCAATTGACATCTTTTTATTGGTCAGAATGTTTTTCATCTTGCTAAAGGCTACTTTCACCATGGCGATTCTTGTTCTAATCTCTTCAAGGCATCTCCCATCAGATGTTATAACTGTTCCAAGATAATTGTACCGATTCACTTGTTCAAGAATATTTCCATTTACTTGTATATTACATTGTGGTGCTTCTTCCTTCCTACTGACGACCATAACCTGAGTCTTTTTACAATTTAATTCTAACCCCAATTGCTCAACCGCATCTACTAATTGTTGCAGGTCCTGCGCATTGTCTGCAATTAATACTGTATCATCTGCATATCTAATGTAATTGATTTTTCTTCCACCAATGCTGATTCCATTTATATCCTCTACATTTCTGAAAAAAGATCTGGAGACATCACACATCCCTGCCTAACACCTATCTTAATTGGCTGATACTGTCCCACTTCATTATCAATCCTTATTGCAGCTTGTTGTTTCCAATATATGTTTTTTATAAGTCTAATGTTTTTCGCATCAATGTATAGATCTGCAAGCATATCCACCATGTTGACATGCCTAACTCTATCGAAAGCCTTTTATAGTCAATAAAGCAAAGATGTATATCCTTGTTTACTTCTATAGCACGTTCTTTAACTGTTCGCAGCATATACACAGCATTTACTGTACCCTTTCCTTCTACAAACCCGCATTGTTCTTCCCCTATTTCAGGTTGTATCTTCTTCCTCACTCTTTGCATGATAATTCTTAGAAAAATCTTTGTGATGTGACTCATTATACTAATTGTTCTATGTTGATCACATTCCAAGGTTCCTGATTTCTTAGGATTGCAATAAATATAGAGTTACATAATTCAGGAGGTATATCTCCTGTATCATATAATGTGTTCAGCAGTCTGGTGACTTGCTCTAGTCCAAATTCTTCTAAAGCTTTAATCATTTCTGTTGTTATCTGCACCGGGGGCCTTGCCAGCTTTCATATGCTTAAGAACATTTCGAACCTCTATCTCCAAAATTGGCGGTCCTTCATGATTAAATCTAATATCATACTGTTCGTCTCTGTTATCATCATAAAGGTGTTTCACATAATCTGTCCATACATGTAGAATCTGGTCTTTTTCTTTTATGATTTTGCCATCTTTAGTTTTTAGACAGCCTGTTGATGTACTTGTTCTTTTATTAGTAAGTTCCTGAATTCTTTTGTGCACTAATTTGGTATTTTGACTGTTGTGTTGGTTTTCAATTTCTAAGCACTTTTCCTCAAGCCATGCTTCTTTTGCCTCCTTACATAATATTCTGACCTGTCTGTGAATTTTTTCATATTTGACAGCATTATTTTTGTTGAGTCTTCTTGTTTCCATGAGGTGTAAAATTTCTTCAGTCATCCATTTCTTACGACCCACCTTCTTTAATTTTGGAATAGTTGTTTCTGCAGCCACATTGATTGAATTCCTCAACGTTTCCCATTGATCATCCACATCCTGGAATAGGATCTCTAGATCAGACAATAATTTCAAATCTGTTCTGTACTTCTATGTTGAAATTGTTTTGCATTTCCTTGTCATTACTCAATGTACACAAATCATATTTAGTGTTTCCTGTTATATACTTAACTTTCTTCAACTTTATCCTCAATGTTCCTGTGAGTAATCTGTGGTCACTATAACAATCAGCACTGGGAACTGATTTTGCTACTGTTAGCGCGTTTCTAAATCTTCTGCTAATGAGAATGTAGTCAATCTGGTTTCTAATCCTGCTATCAGGACTCCTCCATGTCCATAATCTTCTAGGGTGTTGCTTAAACCAGGTGTTTCCTACAATCATTTCCTGTTCTTTTGCCCACTCTACGAGTCGGTATCCTCTTTCATTTCTCTCTCCTAAACCATAGTTTCCTACTGTGTATCTATCCCCTTGATTTCCTACTTTTGCATTGAAGTCCCCTATTATGATGTTTATTTCTGAATTTTTACATTTCTTTAAGGCAGACTCTATGTCATTATAAAATTCTTCTACACTATCTTCACTGGATTCTCCTGTTGGGGCATATACTTGAATAATATTTATGCTAAAAGATCTGCCACTCAATTTAACTAGTAGAACTCTGTCCGACACGGCCCAATATCCTTGAACAGATTTTGATGTTTTCCGGTCCAAAATAATTGCCACTCCCCTATGACGATCTTCACCTCCAGAATAAATAATCTTGAAATTTTCATCTATCTTGATGCCTGCTCCTGTCCATCTCGTTTTGCACATACCTAAAATATTAATTTTTTCCCTTTCAATTTCTTGTTTTATGTTCTCTAATTTTTCGTCGTCGTTTAACGTCCTAACGTTCCAAGTTGCTAATTTTAACGTCTCTGTCCTTGTCTTGCGATGATCAGTCTTTAAGCGAATCATGATGTACAAGGCAAACAAACAAACAAACTGTTATATGTCATCAAACATTGTGACAGATTTGCTGTCGGCTGTTACAGTGCTAATGAGTGCTATAGTCTATGACACTGGGATGAGTAGAGATGAACAAAGTGATAGTATTGTTAATATCGTCATTATGGGAATTACATTTTCAGCTACCGTGTCAAGAGCCGTCCATTTAGCTGTTATGGCTATCGACCGGTATAGTTTATTCTCAAACCGTTTTACTAAATCAAACATATGACAAGATCCCGAATCATAAAACTGCTTCTGTTTGGATGCACGCTACCGCTCATCTATTTATTTTCATCAGCAATATTTTACAGAAACGAGAAATTTCACATCAAGTGTATTTTACAATATCCTCCCATTGAATACTATAGTGTAGCTATGACCATATATGGTATAGATTGTATTATTATCTGTGTATGCTACTTTAGAATTGCTCGTATATCTTTTCGACGTTAGAGAGCGAGGATCGCAAGAACACTGAAACATGCTATGGCAACGCTGCATGGACAGTGCCCGCTTCTTTGTTGCTGTGTGTGGGACATACTTTGTTTGTTATATCCCGGCGGCTATTTTCATATTATTGACAATATTTTTGTTCGATATGTCTAAATACGTCTTTGCAACAAATATGATTTGTGTCAATTTGCATTTGGTCGTGAACTTTTGTATTTATCTCACCATGAACAGAGACTTCCGAGTGGGTGGCAAGAAACAAAGCTCACACTATTCACTGATCTTTTGTACGTAAATATAATCTGTTTTACTCTGTCAGTCCCAGGACACGCATAACATGTGACTCCCTTTGCGTTTGCTCGCTTTGAACTCAAGTGTAGTCCATACACGCTATTGGTAGTCGTTTAATGAACTGAATTTTGCGTGTGGATAAGCGTACGCTAATAATAATGTCCCTCGCCCCCAGGCGAACCCACTCCGACTTCAGAGGTAATTGTAATTTACGTCCCGAAGTCGAGGACGACAGGTCAATATTTTAGTCCAGCTGTACGGTGTAGGGACTGAACCACTTACCTTAGTATCAGCACACCGGATGTTTAAGAACACGCGTTCTTACCCATTCGACCATGCTGACCTGCTACTCCCTCTTCATTGTAAACTATAGCCATCACATAACCCGTTGTCTCACTGTACGCGTTCAGTCAGGGCATACGAAGGTCAGCAGTAATTCCAATAAACAGTTTGAATGCACAATCATGTTTGGACTTCTTTTATCGTAAACTAGCTGACCCGGCCCGGCTTCGCCCAGACTCTGGTGGGGAGCATCTCATTTAATTCATATAAGTAGTCATATAAGTTCTCGTTCCCGTTACCGACTATCTGTCTGTCTGTCTGTCTATCTGTCTGTCTGTCTGTCTGTCTGTCTGACCCGGCCCGTCTTCGCCCAGACCCTGATGGGGAGCATCTCATTTAATTCATATAAGTAGTCATATAAGTTCCCGTTCCGACTATCTATCTGTCTGTCTGTCTGACCCGGCCCGGCATCGCCCAACTCCTGGTGGGGAGCATCTCATTTAATTCATATAAGTAGTCATATAAGTTCCCGTTCCCGACTGTCTGTCTGTCTGTCTGTCTGTCTGTCTGTCTGTCTGTCTGTCTGTCTATCTATCTATCTATCTGTCTGTCTGTCTGACCCGGCCCAGACCATGGTGGAGAGCATCTCATTTAAATTATATAAGTAGTCATATAAGATCCCGTTCCCCACTATCTGTCTGACAAGCAATGCCAAGTTGAAAACATGAAATGGAAAACTGAATTATTGAATTCAAGAAATATTCACTATAGTTATATTGTCTGCTGTAGAGTCGAGAATCTTGCAGGATCGTTCACATAATGAGCATGATTTCGTGAAGTATGTACGGTCAGCCTAAAGTAATACAATAATGTAGTCCTCACTTGCCTGTGGCTGATTTCGTTTTAAATAAGACAATTTTAGAGGCAGTAATAGTGATTTATTTCTTCATTAGGTTAACATCAACAATGAGACTCTTGAGTCATTTGCACTCGTAATGACGTGCAGTTTTTATGTAACACTTGCTGAGACTACTTTAAATAATTTGCAAATAGATAAACTAACTTTGTATTTGAGAAACTTGACATAAAGAATATCATACAAATGTGTTATTTTAAAGTAATAAACTCCTGGAACAGAAAGAGTTATTATTATAGCAGTTTGAAATACAGAAAGTGAAAGCAACAAATAAACTTGCAACTGATACCGGCATTTGCTGTGAATATACGATGTTATGCACCTATTTTCTAAACACAACTGCACTTGATGTTGTTATTATTGTGCTGGCATGCTGGAAGTACCACATGGACCCCGGCACTTAAATCAACATCTTCTGACAATCATGTTTAGAGGATAATCAATGTTGGATCCAAGTGGTTCAGAGGCAGGAGTCTAAAGCAATAATCAAGGCAGAATGGGTTAAAGTTACACGAGGGCAGCTTTGTCAAATATACCCCAAAACTAATGGTGTTAGATTACGACTATGACATAAAGCCAAAATTTCCCCCAGGATCAAATGTGTTAAAGAAAACACCAGAACATAATGCATTTAAAAAGCATGAAGACATTTGTACTTTTCTACTATTTCTCATTCTATTCTCCTCATCCTCCTTTTTTTTTTATCTTTCTCATCCTTTTCGCCTTCTTCTTCTCAACCTCTTTTTCTTCTTCCCCTCTTTTTCATCCCCAAATTCTACTTCTTCTCATATTCCCATCCTTCTTCTCTTCTTTGCCTCCTCTCCTGCTTGCCTGCCTGCCTGCCTGCCTGCCTGCATGCCTGCCTGTCTGTCTGTCTATCTAGAGGAGAAAAGTTTGCTTAATGCTAGGATTATTTTTTTTTAAATCTTGTATAAATTTCAAGTTATGGCCGAACACCAAATATGATGTCTACGTAGTGCTTTTGATAAACAATATTTTTTGTTTTTCTGTCTGGTGCGTAGACGAATAAATCCGAAGATTTTCCAACGCGTGAACAGGCCACATATAGCTGTCCGTGTGTGAAGCACGGATTTTCCAAATTTAGTCCACACACTTGTAGCGATTGTCCCTGTGCTTTGTTGATCGTCATGGCAAATGCAACTCGCACCGGAAACTGCAGGCGTTTGAATTCGAATGGCATGTCTGTTGGAATCATTGGGATGCGAGGCAACAGTACATCTTCTCCTTTAAATTTCCCATTCAAAATTGTAGCTTCGATGATATTGTTCATCATCTTTTTGACTGCAAGCCTGGTACCGTTGCAAAGTCGAGGTGGATTGATGTTTCGGAGAAGAATGATAGGCACACCAATTTTCAATGTTAAAACGTGCGGCGGTATGCCTGGCAAATCAAGGGAATTCAAGAATTCAGTTGGATAATTGACAACTTCGTCTTGATTCATCATAGAATCGATGGACTTATACGTTGTCGCTTCGCCTGGTATTTCGTTTTGAATGGCGCAATTGATGGCATTGACATCGTTGTTTTTAGCTGCTAATATAGCACGTGCACTGAGCCATTGATGATTTTTGTGATTCCGTGCCATATTTGGGAAAACTTTGTCAATTAATTCGTCTATAGTTGCTGTGATGTTACAGAAGTTTGTTGGCAACGTGATACTATGTGTGGATTCATCGATTGGCATTTTTCCATTCCCAATATCCAACAATTGTTTTGCGAAAACTTCTGCGGATGCATCATGTTGTAGTTGTACACGCATGTTGTTCTTCAAAGTCAATTTCTGAACGTGTCGCCACAAAACTGATGATTTCAGACATGCATTAAGTTCATCAGCGGGTGTTGAACGTGGTATAACTGGTAGAGTTTGTCGAAAATCACCAGACAATAAAATAAGTGCGCCACCGAAGAGCTGTTCATTTCCTCTGAAATCTTGTAGTGTACGATGAAGCGCCTCCAATGCTTTTTTGTGTGCCATAGTACATTCGTCCCATACAATGAGTTAACATGATTGGAGTACTTTACCCATTCCAGAATTTTTTCGGATATTGCATGTTGGTGTCTCAGTGATGTGAATATTCAAGGGCAATTTTAGTGCTGAATGTGCTGTTCGGCCACCATCCAAAAGAGTTGCCGCAATTCCAGATGATGCGATAGCCAGCGCAATATTTTGTCGTGATCGTATGGTTGGCTTTTTTTTCGGTTAGTCCTGCCGGCGTAGCTTGTAAGCTCGTCGGTAGGCGTCCAGTGGTTTTGCATGTATCACCTTGTACCGGGAGGGCGCGCTTTAGCGATGCTACTCTTGGCTTGCGTGTGCGTGAATAGTCCGTCTGTCCGATAGATATCTGGTTGATCCTGCCAGTAGTCATATGCTTGTCTCAAATGGCTGTGTGAGGTACACCAAAATGGGATCTTCCCAGCCAACGTGTATTAGCAAGGCAGGCGTTTCAAGAATGTAGTCATACGCTTGTCTCAGCTTTTGCGATGCTACTCTCGGTTTGCGTGTGCATGAACGTCTGTCCGTTCAGTCGCCATGTGCACATTTGCGCTGGAGAGACTCAACCGTAAACCGGGAGATCTGCTCGCAATTTAGACGAGCAGCATCTTCTGTGGGCAGACTCTCGCCTCATGTTGTGTGTGGTCTGCTCTGGCGGTCAGTCCGTCTTCGGTGAAGGAAATCGTGTTGATCCTAAAAGAAATCATACGCTCATTGCTTGTCGCTACGCTTGTCTTAAAACTGAAAATTAAAGGGATTGACGGAAGGGCCGACATAAACAGGGATAACTGGCCGTGGCAGCCTAACGTCCACTGCATCTGTGTCCGTCTTCCAGTCGTCTTGCCATGCTCGCCACTGGAGCTAGACGGTCACAGACGAGGGAGCGGGGACGAGGGTGTTGCGCGACCACCTCCTCGCTATACAAAACCAAAGCGCAAGTCATTCGTTCCTCATCAAATCAAAGATGTAGTGTAATGAATGGTCATCGTCAATGAATGGCCAACGTCATTCATGATGGACGAACATCGCGTGAATAAGTGAAATGAGAAAGTTTTCCCTGTGCCCCCGGGCGCATCTAGGAAATACAATCCGCCGGTTTGGCTTTTAATTGCATGCATAATTATGTCATACACTATACGTTGTTCTGGAACCAATTTCAGAAGATTCGTTTGAACAAATGCACATAATTCGTCGACATCAAAGAGTGATTCTCGTTGCAAATCACGATCGAAAAGATCGTTTGCAGATCGATCTGGCGCAGTCATTCCCAATTGTACCAGTGGTTTGTTAGCGATTGCCAAACATATGTCCTCCGTCGAAACCAATGCTTCATTATACACATTTTGTGTGAATTGAATGTCCGGATTTTGATTCATTGCACGCAAACGATGTAGGATGTCTTCACTCATACAGTCTTTGTATTTTTCCCAAAGATCTTTTGGATTGGATGGGAAGCAAGTTGTCAATATGATGGCAAATAATGTGCGTATTTGCTGTGGTTGAGCAGTATTTGATGCATCAGCGAGTGAAGTGTCCCAGTGTGCATCGTTTTCAAGAAGATGTAATTCTTGGCAAGTTTCACGATAAGTGGCACATACTTGACCGTTTACTGTTCTTAATTCTTGAAAGGATGTCGGTCCACGTACGTTGATTAACAGTAATCGCAAGTAAAAGCATTCTGCATTGTTTGGGTGAACAGTGTACAGACGGCCTAACGCGTCGGTCGAATATAAATTGGTATGTCCTTCAACTGCTTTACCTTGTTTGCGACGTTGAAACTTTTTCGCTGATGCATTCCATGTGTAGTATGTTGGCACTTCAGAGTAAAGTAGTGTCTTTGCAAACATATCATTCCCACACAATGAAAAAAATGCAGTTAACGTTGTTGGTGGTGGTGACAATGCTCGTTCACTTGCATTTTCTGTTGTGAAGTACACGCCGCTGTCCATTTTCAAGGTGCACTGCCAAATGAACAACTGTTGGATGACGTTCATGGATTGGAAATGATAAAATACGCCATACTGCTTCATTACTATTAATGTAGCGTCCCACTTGATATTGGTCTATTTCATCGATAGACGCAGTTGCATTTCCCACTCCAAAAACTGCCATATCGCTTCCTTTGTTGACATATTTGCAAATGTACTTGATCGATTTAACCGAATTGCAATACTCGACATTGATGTGTGCTTTGTACGTTTTCGAGAGTAACGGTGAATACGGTACAACCCAACGATTATCGACTTGAAGATCATTGTTTCGTACTTTTAAAGTGATAGATTTGCAGCCATCTTCAGTTGAGCGTCGACGATATAGTGGATATCCGTCATTGCCAGTGATTGTCTCTGCATGTAAATGTCTTGGGTACCGTTTTGTGCATTTTCCATCAGACATGCAAGGTGAATTGTTATTGAGGAAGCCACATGGACCATGAATCATGTTTTTGGTGACGACTTCAAGTAACTCTGGATCAATGTCGACATCTGGTATTTCTGCTGAGATGACTTGATCAATTTGATCTGGTGTGATTTTTTCCATCAACCAAATCAAAATGTGTGCATGTGGCAATCCTCTTTTTTGCCATTCGATGGAATACATCCAACAGCGTGTCTCTCCAAAAACGTGATGCTTGACAATTAAATCCATTAAAGATTTCAATTTTTGTTTGAACACACGTGCGGAAATATCAGGGCGATCTGATGATGATTGTCCAGTTAACAACAGTTCTGTTATTTCATCCCATGTAGGATTGCATGTGAAGGTAATAAACAAATCTGGGCGGCCATATGCGCGAACATATGTCATTGCATCTTGTGCGTATTCATGCATGTGCCGCTTGACCACCCATCTGACTGTGTTTGAATCAGTGTTTCTGATTCTGGTGTCTTGGTCCTCCTTCCTCTCACAAGTTTTTGTGTTCGTCTGTGGGTAGTCGTCGCTCTTCTTATTGGTAGTTTCATTGACTGTAGGTTCAGATACTTTATTACAGCTTGCATGCAGACTCTCCAAAGGCAGGTTCGTCTTCTTGATAGTCTGGTCGGTTTTCTCACTATGCATCTTGGAAGCTGCTTGTTTCTTTGTGCTATTACGACGTGCCATTTTCCCCCCGTATCAGACTGCTTGAAATGTGTAAGGCGTCTTGGCTTGATAGCGCTGAGAAGTGCTGTCAAGCGAATCGTGTCGATATGATGGCGGAAAACACTAAAGATGCGATGATATTGTTCAACATCTTTTAGATAACTTCTTAAGTATAGAAAGATGAGTTACAATGTTATGCATTATGCATTATTTTTATGTAAACTTTGAAAATGTCTAAAAGATTGCAATCGCTGATTCATTACGAGAGGGATGTGCTAGAAATGCCAATTTATTGTTACTCTGTTTTTGCACATTATTAACATCACGATGCATTATTAATCTGTTTTATATTACACATAACATACGTGCTAATGCAGAATTACTTTGGTTTTTAAAAGAAAAACATGTAATTGACATCCCAATGGACTGTTTCTATGTTGTTACACATAACTGGCATCCCAACGCACTATTACACTGTTCTTTTTTTGGCATATAACGGACAACCTAATGCTCTATTACTCTGTTCTTTTACACATAACTAACATGTAAGTATGTAATTACAGATCTGTTAACTACTCATCATTACTGTACTTGATGTACAAAATGCATTCCCATCTTTAGCTATACAAAACTCATCAGCTAATAACTACATAAATTATCAACAGCTAAGACAATAACTTAACGACATCACTATAATCGTCATCGAGATAATCGTCATCATCATTAGAATGGTCATCATAGTAATCAACATCAATATAATAGACATCGTTACCCAGGGTTGTCGTTCATGAATAACAAACTGTTTCGCGGTTATCCTGGATTGGCATGTAAAGGCACCACAATTGTTATATAAATTTCATAAGGCTCAACGCCCTCTGACAAAAACAATCGAGTAACGCCTCGTGTTCTTCCACGGTGGATATCGTTAATGGGACAGCCAGTTTGTAATCTATATTGCGTAAACGTAGATTAAAGGGACTCAACACTCTTAAAACTATGGCTGCAATGGACATAGAGCAGAGCATGCTTTGCAGACTATACCAGCATTTGATCCTCTCAGTGACTGATTATGGACTAGGACTGCTCACTGTCTTAAAGAGTCAGCTGGTGAGATTGGAGCGCATAGAGAAAGAAGCTATGCGGGTCATTCTGGGATGCACCAGAGACACCCCAGTGGTGTGTGTGCGGTACATCCTTGGTTTGCAGACTGTTGCTGGTAGGCTCAAGGTGATGCAGGCGACGGCATACCTGAGAGTAGCTGCAGACACAAATCACCCGTTGTATGAGGCGCTGGACGCAGTTAAGGGCCAGCGACTGATAAGAGGGAAATCATGGTTCGCTCAGGCGAAGGATACGATCAGACAGGCGTGCAACTTGGAGAACATTAGGCGAGGAGAGGATTGGGTCAGAGTGTCAGCGGAGCAGTCAGACTTGTGCAGAGTTATAATCACATTGAGCCGGGATTGCAGGGAGTGGCCAGCAGGGGCCACGGAAGTGAAAATCCAGCAACTGATTCAGGATAATGCTCGCCCGGGTGATGTGATTATCTACATAGATGGTTCGGTGTTGAGAGGTAGTAGAAGTGCCTGGGGGTTCTTGGCAAAGGCTAATGGTCGACGTTTGGTGCAGGAGAGCCTGGCATATGATACCACAACATCTAGCTTAAGAGTGGAGGTGGAGGCAGTCAGTGCAACTTTCCGCTGGATGGGGAATACGATACACACACATCGTGATTCTAACTGACTCAGAAATCATGCTGTGTAGGGTGAGGACAGGCAAGCTTCGTGCGGAGTGGCTTGCTTCGCTTCGGAAGTCACGGGTGGCAAGCATCTTTTCTCCGTGGCATGCTGGTGTGCTGGGGAATGCACAGGCAGACAGATTGGCTGGCTCTGCAAATCTTGGTGGAGTATTAATGCATGATAAGGCAGACGTGGTTGCGGCCTTGAGGGAGCACGTGTACACCTAGGAGGAGCAAATGGATCACCATGGTCTGGCAAGAATGCGACAGCGAGGAGTGACGAGGGAATCTGGCCGATGCTAGACGCTTAAAGGAAAGGCGAGACGCACATATAATCAGATTGCGACTGGTACTATTGGGGTTGAAAATCCTCGCTGCTTCTGAGGATGAGGACGGAGCGCTTATGGGAATGCCCCGAATGCTGTGATGTCGGTTCCTAAATCAATCAATCAATCAATCAATCAATCAATCAACGTAGACTGCTCGATAATCACGGCTTCTATATGAGTATTGCTTAACAGCCAGTTTGTCTAGTGGAATAAGATTTTCCATTGCCTTCTATACTCTTCCATGCACTATATAATAACATGTATGTTACTTAATGGCTGCCCCTGTTATTCTTCTTATGTATACACTTGTGTATAACCAAAAACAACAATTGCGAGGCGGTGAAATGAAGGACTGCTATGTGAGATGTTGGGAAATGTCTCGGGAAGTAAACTCATCACCCACCGAGTGACCACTTGTCTCTTAAAATATGGCTCTAGCACCATGTACTCAACACGCCTAATGTAATGTGTGAGATGTTCGGCTACCAGTGTAGTTGTAAGTTACTACTGTAGTGAATAGAATCGCTGAATGTAATGCGTGAGATGCTCAACTGCCAATGTAGTGAATGGAGTCGCCTTTATCCGAGTATGTGTTAAAGAATTTCAATGAAGCTGTTGTGATGTGTTTTTATAGAAGAATGATCAGAATTCCGTGGATAGAGTTAAAAATAATGTAACGAAAGCATACTGAGAACGGCCTACTCACAAAGAAAGCTGGTTAAACACACCTAAAGAAGACTGCACACACTCTTTGGACACATCTTGAGAAGAGGAAAACTGGAGTACGTCGTGACTACTGGGATGTTGGAGGAGAAGGGAGTCAGCGGAATTTGCCTAGAGATGAAAGCTGATAATTTGACAGCTTTGAGTGAAGGAACATCGGCATCAAAAATAACTGGCAGTAGACTAGACATGATCATTGATACCACACGGCATAGGCTATGAGAAAGAGAGAGAGAGAGAGAGAGAAAGAGAGAGAGAGAGAGAGAGAGAGAGAGAGAGAGAGAGAGAGAGAGCTACAGTGATAAAGTATATGAAGGAGAGTGTGTGAGGCAGACATTTTAAGATAGTGAGTGAGTGAAAGCGAGAAATAGAAAGATAGATAGAAAGACTGATACAGAGAGAGAGAGAGAGAGAGAGAGAGAGAGAGAGAGAGAGAGAGAGAGAGAGAGAGAGAGAGAGAGAGAGAGAGAGAGAGAGAGGAAGAGAAAGATCCTAGTTGGGTAAACACTGAATCTACTAACAACGTATTGAGGAGGACTCTGCCACTAGTGGGTTCATCCCCTGCTGCCCATTCCACTTCAGTGTATGTGTGGACGTTGGAATATGCTACCCCTGGGCGTTACCATGCAATGTTTACAGTGTATCCTTGAGTGACCCAGTTGTCAGATTGTATGCATCACACATTGTGGGACATGAGCTCAATCCTTGATTTAGCTCGCAGTTTAGAAAGAAGAAAAAACGCCCTTACCGGTGTACTGTGTAACTGACTGGGAAATCAGTCTATTTGTAGTGTATCGATGTCTCTAACCAGACAAAACATATCAGAGTTCACGAACCGTTGAGGGGACATGTTGTCAGGATGCCATTAATACGTCACACTGTTGCACTATGTACTAGACCCAAAGGTCTATCATTTACATTTGTATTTAGGTGAATTATTTCGAAAACTGAACAACACATAATTCTTTTATAGAAACTACATGGCCTGAAGTTATTCCTAATGGGCTGGACTTTTGAGAGAATAAACACATGTATCGACTTTTACAACTGGCAAACTGAAATAATAATCACTTGTGATAGTGGCCGATGGTAAAGTAACATTTAACACGTTTACTCTATTAAAGATGTGGGCTGGGACTGATGTTTACTGCTGGTCTCCATAGAAACACTAAAGTGAATTAAGAATAATGAAAAAGTTAGTAGAGAGATGGGAGTCTGAACGCGAGCGGGAGTCAGTTTAATTGTAATGTTGATGAGCATGTGGGAATAGTCGGTCTTGTGAGAACGGAAACATTTTCGCTGTGAGTTAGATGAAAGTTATCCCATGTTCGAACAGAGATAAATATCTGATGTGCATACACCATAGTTATTGTTTATTGTGTTGAGTTGATAAATGCATCCAGCATCCATTTGTATATAGGTGAGGACATTTTCTTCAGTTATTCCTTATTGCTTAATATAAGCGACGATATGACACTCGAGCCACGCCTCTTAAGACGTCTCTGTCAGAAAATATCGAAGTGTGTAGATAACTGCCCATAGAAGAATGTTTGAAGCGATTCAGTTGCTTGTGTGAGAGACTGACACTTACATTATGTCAGTGTAGCTGTCAACGCCACAGTTACACATTGTTACATAAACAACGGAACCGACAATACAACTAACACTAACGCCTTCAGTCACGTGACAGCCTCGGTTGTCTAGTGGCTGGACAACAGCCTGCCGGTCCAGTAGTCATGGGTTCCATCCATATCGGGGCGGATTCCGAGTTTTAATATTGTCCTGGGATCCCACGTCGGCGCAGCCAAACATGGGTATTAGGAAATGTCTTGAGCTGTAAAGGTGACCGGCGTTATCCTGACCACAGTACACACCCAGTGCCGATGGTCCTATAACAACAATTATGGGTCGAACAGAGTATGGTCAAATGTACAGGTGTATAAGAGAATCCTTTACTTACTGTAGTAATGTCGTTTGATCATTATTGGACGTTGTCACGAAATCAGCCGCTCTCGAGTCCGCTGAATAATATTCACGCAGTAATTTACCGCTGTACCAACGCCTACAATGGATAATACTGATATACCCTGGTGATTAGTAATAAACCAATATATATATATATATATATATATATATATATATATATATATATATATATATATATATATATATATATATATATCTCCCCCGATGGTGTTTCCACCTTGTCGTGGTGGGGGAGCTTGAGTTTCTCAATGACCCTGAGAGCTATGCCGGCGGTAGCGTAGCTACCAGCAGGGCCTCCCAAGCCGGACAGGTCAAAGGGTAGAGAACAGACAAAGAGAAACACCCTGGTCCTCCAGGTTGGGGGTTGAAGCGTGGGGTTAACATCCCCACCTTTGTAAAAACCTTTCTTTGTTACGAAACAAATACATGAGCCTCGATATCGGACTGACTTATCTGGACAACGACCTTGGAACGTTAAAGGACTTTTGAGATTTGGAACATGGAATGTACGGACACTATATCGAGCTGGAGCGGCCGAAGAACTAACCCGGGAGCTGGTTGAATATCAAATGGATATCACAGCAATTCAAGAAATAAGGTGGCCAGGAGAGGGTACTTTAGAGCAAAATGGAATGATTATAATATATGGAGGAAACACCCAAAATAAACATGAATTAGGAACAGGATTTGTCATCAAAAAAGAGTTATGGGGGAACATTTTAAACTTTAAAGCTTTTAATGACAGGATTAGTAAATTACGAATAAAAGGTAAATGGAAAAATATAACGATGATTAATGTACATGCACCTACTGAAGAGAAAGAAGATGATATTAAAGAAGACTTTTATAATGATCTGGAAGATGTCATAGAAGAAACCCCCAAACAGGACATCCTGATTGTGCTGGGAGACTTCAATGCAAAAATAGGTAGAGAGCAAACTAATAAAAAAGTGGCCGGTATGGAAAGCCTACATACAACTTCAAATGATAATGGATGGAGAGTCATCAACCTGGCAGAAGCCAAAGGACTGCAGATTAGCAGTACCAGACTACAAAGAAAGGATATACACAAACAAACTTGGAAATCATGTGACAAGAGAACCTATAATCAAATAGATCACATTTTAATTAACAACAGAAATGCATCAAACATACAGCAAGTCAGAAGTTATAGAGGAGCTGAGTGCCACAGTGACCATTTCCTCGTTGGAGCAAAATTTAAAATAAAACTTAAGAGAGCTTTCTATACTAAATTACAAAGATTACACCCAACATATAACAGAGAAAAACTACAAGACATTACAGTCAAAGAGAAATTTACAGATGAAATAAAATGTAAACTTGAAACTTTGCAAAACCCTTTGGAGGAAAGCGTTGACCAAACTTGGTTGAACATCAAGAATACAATTCAATCTACCGCAGAAGAATGTCTCGGTGTGTCAACCACGCATAGAAAGAACAGATGGTTCAATCAAAAATGTGAAGAAGCAGTCACTAAGAAGAAGAATGCCAGACATGTATGGTTAAATGACATCAATAACATCCAAAAGGAAGAGCATTATAGAAATGAATGTAAAGAGGCTACAAAAATAGTCAGACAGCAGAAGCGAGAATATATGAGTAATATAATCAAAGATATGGAAACTAATCACCAGAAAAATGAATCCAGAAAGTTTTTTAAAGTACTGAAGTCAATGAAACGAGGGCACCAACAAAACACATATGGTTTAAAAGACAAAAATGGGAATATGATAAATACCAATGAGGAAATGTGCAACACATGGAAAGAATATTTTATTGAATTACTAAATTGTGAAGCTCCAAGTAACATTTTCCCACAGGAAGAGGTTCTAACATGCGAACCACAAATTGAAGAACCTACATTTGAAGAAATCCTATATGTAATCACACGACTTAAAAACAATAAGGCAACTGGGACTGATGGAATTGCTGCTGAATTTATAAAGGCAGGTGGCCATGCATTACATCTAAAGCTATACGAACTAATAATAAAAATCTGGAGGACAGAAGAATTACCCCATGACTGGAAAGAGTCATTATTGATACCTATCTTTAAGAAAGGAGACAAGTTCCAATGTGGAAATTATAGAGGAATATCACTACTGTCCACAAGCTATAAGATACTATCCGCAGTATTACTAAATAGACTAAAACCATATTCAGAAGACATATTAGGTGACTACCAGGCGGGTTTTAGACAAAACAGATCAACAATAGATCAGATATTTATCTTACGACAAATAGCCGAGAAACATTGGGAATATAAAAGAGATCTCCATAACATTTTTGTGGATTTTAAAAAGGCTTATGATAGTGTCCATAGGAATAGTCTATGGAATGTTATGCAGGAATTTGGAATACCAAGGAAGTTAATTA
>JACEFZ010002816.1:0-5000 GCA_014155875.1 Cepaea nemoralis | reverse complement strand
ATCAATATATTAAAGCTTACTTTCATTGTTTCTAGTTTTTTAATTAGAATAGTATGATCTATCATATCGAATGCTTTTCTAAAGTCTATAAACACCATTCCGCATAGAGTATTCTTGTTAATATTTTGATGCCAGTTTTCTATCATGTTTGTTAGGGCCGTATGACAAGAATATTTTGGCGGAATTCCTGACTGACTGTCAACTACTAGTTTGTGGCGAACTAAGTGCTCTAGTGTTATTTTGGGGATGTGCTTTTTTAACGGTTTGGATAGTGAGGCAGAAGCATGTAGGAGGTAGACTATTGCAAGAATTCAAATGAAATCTAACTCTACGTGCGGATATGTATCGATTGACTCCTTTGACGGGGAGATTAGTGAACGTCATATTCCAATCACCCCGTGGCTTGCCATAACCCGGAGATTTCTATATCTTCTGTTTCATTATGTTACTTTGGTGTCTTTTGCCCTTATTCTGGTAAAACATACTATGAGGTTCTTGTAGGATGGTGAATTCCTATGACTGTTTCAGTTCTATTTAGTATTCCTATTGAAGGCCAATGATTCTTTGTCCTGGATCATTCTGAGAACAGTGTCTCTTGTCAGGTAAAATAGGGTCTGGCTGCGGCAGATCGTCTGTTGATCTGTTCTTTGCCATCTAAAGGAGTCTTGAGTTGGGTAATAGTGGATGATGAGTGGTAAGGAAGAACGTAGTGGTATGGCTGGAAATACTCGCATGGTTCTCCTTGTGTTTAATGCAGTATTGTTCGTCTTCTACACATAATACATGGTGAAATATTTATCTTTAAAAAATTACAACGTCTGCCGGGAGCGACAGTTGTCAGAAATCCGGAGTTTGAAACACGCTCTACCTACACCACCAAGCACCAAGTTGCTGTGTTGTTGACTGTGTCGTGGTTTCAATAAGAGAAATTACATCTTCCTCTGTCTACGTGTATTTCGTAATTCCAATCAATCGGACAAATACACGGTGACTCAATTTTTCAGAGTTCAGACATCTACATACATTCACTTGCACTATTTAACTTAATCGGTCTCCTAGAGATGACAACATTACATGTAATCAGATATATACTTCCCCAGACGTTTCAGTTATTCTCATCAACAGGTATTCCAACACTGTTCTAATTATTATTTATTAAAATTGTATAGTGATAATTTTAACATACACTTTTATTGAGTCACTGAACGAATGTGAACGTAATTGGTCTGTCATAAGTCTGATTCTAATCATAAAATATGTGCTTATCCAAACTATCTTTCTATTCCTCAATTATCTAATTAATGTGGCGACAACAACAGCAATATAATTAAGATGCACCTCTAATCTCACTTTGACACACGTAACACAATTTAAGCAACGCCATCGCTTAAGTTCACCTAGTGTTGAATTGTTTAGAAGATTTAGAACCTTGCCAGCACTGGGTTAGATTTTGTGCACACTCAAATACATAAAATCTATACAGGAAATACGATCACATCGGGCCGAATCCCAGCCAGTCTATATGTGTACTATGCTTAAACATGATCTGGTTACATCACGGTATGTCTTTCTGAATATTGGAAATTTCCGTAGTAGCCTTGCACACATTCCGCTACTTTCTGGATTGGGGAGGACAAGGAGAGCCCTGCCACACAGTTCCCGTAGAGATTGTACGGTGCTACAGGTTGGGGTAACAATCTCTACACTGACCTCACTCTGACAATCTCTACACTGACCTCACTCTGACAGTCTCTACACTAACCTCACTCTGACAATCTATACACTGACCTCACTCTGACAATCTTTACACTAACCTCACTCTGACAATCTCTACACTAACCTCACTCTGACAATCTCTACACTAACCTCACTCTGACAATCTCTACACTAACCTCACTCTGACAATCTTTACACTGACCTCACTCTGACAATCTTTACACTGACCTCACTCTGACAATCTCTACACATGACCTCACTCTGACAATCTTTACACTAACCTCACTCTGACAATATCTACACTGACCTCACTCTGACAATCTCTACACTGACCTCACTTTGACAATCTTTACACTAACCTCACTCTGACAATCTCTACACTGACCTCACTCTGACAATCTTTACACTAACCTCACTCTGACAATCTCTATACTGACCTCACTCTGACAATCTTTACACTAACCTCACCCTGACAATCTCTACACTAACCTCACTCTGACAATCTCTACACTGACCTTACTTTGACAATCTCTACACTAACCTCACTCTGACAATCTCTACACTAACCTCACTCTGACAATCTTTACACTAACCTCACTCTGACAATCTCTACACTGACCTCATTCTGACAATCTCTACACTGACCTCACTCTGACATTCTCTACACTGACCTCACTCTGACAATCTCTACACTGACCTCACTCTGACAATCTCTACACTAACCTCACTCTAACAATCTCTACACTAACCTCACTCTGTCAGATGCAGGCCCTTGTTGGGGCTCAGACGAACACACTAATACATCGGATTTAGAAGTTAAAGCCCAGTCTCCCTCAATACTTGCTGGCTGAGGGAGGGCCAGACTAAAGGCAACATTTATGAAGCAATCATGCACAGCTCTACCAATGCAGACGTGCATGGATCAGAGACAATGGCATAGGGCGGGTGTCATAATTTCCACAGCTGATATGCCGCGTCTTCATCATCGACGCCTGGCAATTACGGCCAGGTACGCCTGTGAGCGACACTAACTACGCAGTGACGGGAAGCGGTCAGTTGTGACACGCGTGGCACACGGAGTCCACGCAGGGAGACAACCTGACCAAGGAGGACTCACGGCGGTTAGAAGGCAGACGCCTCGGACGGTAGTACTGGACGGACGTGGATGGAATGTGTGCTCGTATTACTTGTGTGAGTGGACGCTATTAGAGAGAACGCCTGTTTGGGTATAGTAGACTGTGCGCCTGAGTCGTAGATTGTGAGCGAAGTATTAATGCATTGAATATATATATTGATTGTATTTATTGTATAATGGCATCGATATTGTGATTGCGCGATGCCTGTAACATTGGTGGCGAATGAGAAGTGCGAATAAAGTGTGCATCATTGTATTCGCCATGTGTCACGTATAGTCATTCTGTGACATTGTTTGTATCACATCTGTTAGTTGTTACGAGCCTGTGTGATTAAGATGCAAGATCCTGACAGCGGGCAACTAAGAAATGGAATTAACAGGAAGTCCATGACGATTCCAAGGATTGAAATACTTAACGATAATGATTATATATTTCCATCATGTGCCACGCCGATAAGCGTGGGAGGTCATGTTTTGCTATCTCTCTCGATCACCAGAGTCGTGATCAGTTCCGTGTTTCTTTCTCGACCATGCCATCTGGCCAAGTCATCCAGGTATTTACTTCTCCGTCTATCCCTTGGTCTCTTCCCTTTGATATTGCCAGTTGTCACCACGTTGTCCAATTCATTTCTCCTCATAACATGTTTAAAATAATTTTGACTGTCTAAGTCTAATGTCTCTAATAAGTTTACTTGACTTGACTTGATTCAATAACAAAAATTCCAAATTCGGTCTCGTTAAACCTGCTTCTTCAGCCTTGGTTAGAGTTGAGATCCGTGGTTAATGTGGATTTTATTCTGATTATGTCTGTTCGCTCTTACGAGTGAGTCCTGACTCGGGCTGGTTATATAGGCTTTTGTGTCTGTGACGTCAGCTGGGGGATTGGTTGGCCGGCATGCTTTCCTTTAAGTCCGTCTCCTCTGGTGGTTTCTATTGTCAGTGTTGGCTACTTGTGCATTTCGCTTGGATAGGATACGTCTGGTATTCTTCTGTGCCGTTCCCTCTCGTCGTATCTATCCTCATATATCAAACAATACTCTGCTCGAATTAAAGTTTCTTTGTCTTTCTCTCATTGGCTCCGGTTGTCTTCACGTGTGTCGATAACCTCCTCTGGGCTTTCTTCGGGTGTCTGGCGGGATTCCGGATTCCCCTCAGTTGTTAGCATTTCTCAATAGGCTTCGATGTCTCGTAGAATCTCTTCATTCTTCTTTGTCATCTGCACCATGTGCTCCACCTCTTGTTTGATGTTTTGCTGGATCTCCTTTATTTCAGCAAGCAGCTTATCGTTGTCGCTGGTTGGTGTTGGTGTTTGAAGTAGCTTGACTTGTTTCTTTAATTAGTTTTTCTGGCTTTGTAGATGAGATCTTTCCGCCTCTGAGATGCACGTAGCCGTTTCGCACCTCCGCATTGCTTCCTTGTATGGTTTCTTTGTGGTAATGGTGATCTTTAAAACGTCTCTGTGTCTTTGGCGGTACGGACAGCTTTAATCACAGCAATCAGTTTACGATCTTCATTTGTTTCTTGAAGGACGTGTTCATTGGTTTTATAACAGAGTGTTTGTCTCTGTTAAGGGAATCTAAGTCGAAAGAGAAAAAGGGTCGAAACTTCAGTGCACGCGGGAGCACCCTGGGGAAATGAAAATAACTAGGGATGCTCACGCGTCACGGAAAAGATAGCAACGGGGTTAGTGATTAGCCAGCAGTCTTAGAGCGAGGTCACGTTTAAGTCACTATCAAGTATTGTTGAGATATCTTGACCTCTGTTATTTGTCTACGATATTTATAAGAGTATGTAAACTTGAAGCAACTACAAATAAATGTCATACATCAGGAGACTGCTGGAGTTATGTTATTTCTGAATTCACCAATTCGCTACACTGTAACATAAGCGAAATGGTGCCGTGGACCAGTCTAAACAACTTCAATTGTCGCGGTACATGACGGAGGTACTGGGCCACTATATTTAATACAGCCAATACTTCATACTGCGCTTGTTGGGAAAATGCGGTGCCTCTGACATACTGGCACATTATCAGACTTCTGCTGAACGGACTTCAAGAAGTTTCCAAAATGCCGACCTTAAATATCTTTATGCGGTTGTGAAGCCCCGCTTCGCTGAAACAGTTTCAATATCTTTATGCGGTTGTGAA
>JACEFZ010002815.1:0-20250 GCA_014155875.1 Cepaea nemoralis | reverse complement strand
TTTTTTTTCCCCAGGACGTTTGCAGTCAACACCAGCATGTTTGCTGTTATTGGTGTCTTGGCAAGTTTACGTTCAGTAGTTTGCCATTGCTTTCTGAACGACCGGCACCAAAACTATAGCGTGAAAAAAGAAACCAGCGCAAAGCGGTCTGCTGCCAAATCGCGCGCAGCTGTATTTCGAACACGGGTATACGGGATTCAAACCGCGTCAGTAAGACCTTCGCCACGGAGACGGCGCAAGTATTGTACAGAGTGAGTATGCGGCCCGCGCTCGTCACTTTGTCAGTTATCCGGCCCGCCGTGAAAAAAGTTTGGTGACCCCTGGCCTAGACCAACGCAGTACTACCTATAATTTAAAGTTAGTTGCATATCCTTAACAAGACGTCGCAGACAACCCTAGAAATTTTAGCTGTTTTTGATGTATTTTAAGCAAGTTTGTGTTCAGTAGTTTGCCATTTCTTTCTGAACGACCGACGCACCAACCATTGTATGAAAACCAGCTTGCCGCATACCGCGTTCAAAACACAGCTGCGAGCGATTTAGAAGCAGACCACCTTGCTTGCGCTGGTTTTCAAAGAATAGCATGAGTCCTGGTCGTTCAGAGAGCAGTGGCAAACTAATAAACCAAGAAATCACAAACAGCCAAAAATACCGATATTTACTGTGTGTCCAGTAAAGGATGTGCAACTAACTTTTTAAAATAATAATTTTGGATCATGTGAAACAAGACATACTGGAGCAGGGAAAATATATTCACACGAATAAACATACCTTGGCTTGCTTGTAGGTAAGTGTAGTGTTGGACACGTAGTAGCAGTAGCCGTTAAAATATCTGGCATTACTCCACAGACGACAGATATTGCCAGAGGCACCTGTGGAAGAAAAAGCTGCCAAGTTCAGAATATAAAACTACGATACATTCCATCCATCCATCATGTGCATGTGCCATGCCGGTAAGCGTGGGCAGTCATGTTCTGCCGTCTCACTCGATCACCAGAGTCGTGGATCAGCTCCGTGTTTCTGTCTCGACCATGCCACAAGGCCAAGCCATCCAGGTACTTGCTTCTAGGTCTTCCTCTTAGTCTGTTCCCCTCAATCTTACCAGTTGTCACCAAGTTCTCCAAATAATTTCTTATCATAACATGCCCAAAACATTGTGACTGTCTACGTCTAATGTCTCTAATCAGTTTACGATCTTCATTTGTTTCTTGAAGGACTTGTTCATTGGTCTTTCTGGCTGTCCATGGTATTCTTTGCATTTTCCTCAGAAACCACAATTTCTACAGCCATCAGATGTTTTACAGCCTGACTGCTCATTGTCCAAGCTTCACATCCATATAAAAGTACAGGTTCTATGTAGCATCTCAGCACTCTTTTTCTCGTTTCAACTGACATCTTTTTATTGGTCAGTATGTTTTTCATCTGGCTAAAGGCGATACATTCCATATATGCTTAATTTAAGTTTTACTTTCATTGACATCTGGCTATATATAACACCAGTTTCGTGAATGGCGAGAAATTCCTATTGCGAAATAAAGAGTTGCGCTTAACAAGTAGAGAATCATCATCAACATGTGGCAAGCCGATAAGCGTCATCTCACACTAACACCATAGTCATGGATCAGTGTTCTTGTCTCAACCATACCATACTTCTTGGCCTCCCCTTTGTTCTTTTCTCCTCAATATTGCCAGTAGTCACTAAGTTCTCTAATTGATTTCTTCACATAACGTGCCCAACAAATTTTCACTGTCTCTACCTCTAATTTTTCAAATCAGTTTACGGTTTTCATATTTTTGGTGTTTTTTTTTGTGTTTTTTTGTTTTTTGGTGTAGGGCTTGCTCACTGGTTGTTCACTCTGTCTAATGTATCCTTTGTATTTTCTGTAGAATATCTACAATGGGGTTGTCATTACAAAACGCCTTCACTCCCACCGTATTATCTATAATGGGATTTCTGTTACCATTGTCTCCTGACGTAGTATTTAAAAATAGATTGCTATTACCATAACGCCTACCTTAGTATCTACAGTGGGATTAACATTACTATATACTTCTATCGTGGTATCTACAATGAAATTTCAATTACTATACACTCCTACAGGAGTATATACAATGGGATTGTCGTTATAATACGCTCGTACCGTAGTTTCTACAATGGTATAGCCAACAGCATATCCTTCTACCATAGTATCTACAGTGGGATTGTAATTATTATATGCTCCTGCCATAGTATCTACAGTGGGATTGTAATTATTATATGCTCCTGCCATAGTATCTACAGTGGGATTGCCATTACTATATGCTCCTGCCATAGTATCTACAGTGGGATTGTAATTATTATATGCTCCTGCCATAGTATCTACAGTGGGATTGTAATTATTATATGCTCCTGCCATAGTATCTACAGTGGGAATGTAATTATTATATGCTCCTGCCATAGTATCTACAGTGGGAATGTAATTATTATATGCTCCTGCCATAGTATCTACAGTGGGAATGTAATTATTATATGCTCCTGCCATAGTATCTACAGTGGGAATGTAATTATTATATGCTCCTGCCATAGTATCTACAGTGGGAATGTAATTATTATATGCTCCTGCCATAGTATCTACAGTGGGAATTGTAATTATTATATGCTCCTGCCATAGTATCTACAGTGGGATTGTAATTATTATATGCTCCTGCCATAGTATCTACAGTGGGAATGTAATTATTATATGCTCCTGCCATAGTATCTACAGTGGGAATGTAATTATTATATGCTCCTGCCATAGTATCTACAATGGGACTGTAATTATTATATGCTCTTGCCATAGTATCTACAGTCGGATTGTAATTATTATATGCTCCTGCCATAGTATCTACAGTGGGATTGTAATTATTATATGCTCCTGCCATAGTATCTACAGTGGGACTGTAATTATTATATGATCCTGCCATAGTATCTACAGTGGGATTGTAATTAGTATATGCTCCTGCCATAGTATCTACAATGGTATTGTAATTACTATATGCTTCTGCCATAGTATCTACAATGGTATTGTAATTACTATATGCTCCTGCCATAGTATCTACAATGGTATTGTAATTACTTTGTGTGTTAGGTCTTAGTCAGATATGACTGAGCTACCGTATAACAGTAGACGGTACTACCTGCTTTCTGTTAGCGCCGAACGTTGGGCGGCGCTTACCAAACCCGACACCCCACATTGTGCCAACGGCTTCGGGCGGAAGAGCGCAATTTGGAGGGTACAAGCCTTACCCTGGTGCGAGGAAATGCAAGCTAAAGACAAAATGTCATGGCAGGGCAGACCAGGCCCTAAGCCTTGGGTGGCGGCTGGTCTAGGATCGAAGCTCCGACAGGCGGACAGTTAAAGCATTGCTTTGCTGAACCGGCAGCTTCTGCAGCTTGTCTTGTTCCAGATGTAGGGGTGTTACCTTTCCTCTGGAGTGAACTAGGCAGGCCGAGAGAGGGATCATGCTGCATGGCCAACACTCTGTATTTTAGCCCAGGCTTTGTGCTATGGAGAGGCAATAACTCCATCCCTGGTCTTAACTGGTCTCGGAATCAAAGCGAGAGGCAACTGTTCGGGTTATAAGTCTCTGTCAATTGGCGTAGACGTGGGGCGCCACGCGTTGTCTCTGACGGTGGGAGACACCTACAGGTGTCACTGATCAGCTACCGCCCGCCTCAAGCTGGGCAGCCTCCGATCAATTGGGTGCTGATCCGCCACAGCCTGCCTGCTTCAATGGGTGCTTGGGGCTAGGACAAAATCTGAATTGCAGGCTGTAAAACCAATGCACTAAGTACAAATAAAAATAAAAATAGAAACCTCAAGCTACGGCTTGCAACCTGGAACGTGAGAACCATGTGTCCAGGATTTTCCACTGACTTGACCAATATTTACGATGTGAGAAAAACGGCTGTGATTTATGCCGAACTCAATCGTCTTAACATTGATATTGCTGGCCTGCAGGAGACTCGCCTCGCTGAGGAAGGGTCACTCAGGGAAAACAATTACACCTTTTTTTGGAAGGGTAGAGGGCAGGCAGAAAAAAAAAGCAACACGGTGGGCAAGTTATGGGCAAGGATATGCAATGTCTCCAGATCTGTTTTCCCTATACAGTGAAAGTATTTTCAGAAATATTGAAGATATTGAAGGAATCAACATTGGGGGACGATGCATCAATAACATTAGATATGCAGATAATACAGTCTTGATTGCAGACAATGAACAGGATCTGCAACATTTAATAGATGCAGTTGTTACACACAGTGAACAACGAGGGTTAGAATTAAATTGTGAAAAAGAAACAAATTATGGTCGTCACTAGGAAGAACGAAATACCACAGTGTAATATACAAATAAATGGGAATATTCTTCAACAAGTGAATAGGTACAATTATCTCGGAACAGTAATAACATCTGATGGGAAATGCCTTGAAGAGATTAGAACAAGAATCGCCATGGCAAAAGTAGCCTTTAGCAAGATGAAAAACATACTGACCAATAAAAAGATGTCAATTGAAACGAGAAAAAGAGTGTTGAGATGCTACATAGAACCTGTACTTTTAGATGGATGTGAAGCTTGGACAATGAGCAGTCAAGCTGAAAAACATCTGATGGCTGTGGAAATGTGGTTTCTGAGGAAAGTGCAAAGAATACCATGGACAGACAGAAAGACCAATGAACAAGTCCTTCAAGAAACAAATGAAGATCGTAAACTGATTAGAGACATTAGACGCAGACAGTCAAAACTTTTTGGGCATGTTATGAGAAGAAATGAATTGGAGAACTTGGTGACAACTGGCAAGATCGAGGGGAACAGACCAAGGGGAAGACCTAGAAGCAAATGCCTGGATGGCTTGGCCTCGTGGCATGGTCGAGACAGAACACTGAGCTGATCCACAACTCTGGTGATCGAGTGAGATGGCAAAACATGACCGCCCACGCCTACCGGCATGGCACATGATGGATGGATGGTGGGCAAGGACTCGAGTTCATGGCCAGTGTGCCTTGGAAAATACAACATCGGTCGCATGAATGAAAATGGGCAAAGGCTACTGGAGCATTGCACCAGTAATGACCTATGTATCACAAACTCCTTTTTTAAAACAAAAGAGATGCATAAGGTCACATGGAAACATCCAAGATCCGGCCATTGGCACAAGCTGGACTTCATCATCACATGGAGACAACATCTGAATCATATATCATTGACTCGAAGTTACCACAGTGCTGACTGTGATACGGATCATTCTTTGGTTGTTGCTGTAACAGAGCACCATTTCTGTTAGTGGGTTAATAGGTGGTGTGCAAAAGACTAAGCACGGTTGAGCATCCCGTTGAAAGGTAACTAGGGACGCTCAAGCTGTGACGCGGGGTTAGATATAGACAGTTACCATCGGAGTTTGAAGTCAACAACACCTATTTTGTATGATCGATGGTCACTTGATATTCTACGATGTATTTGACTATGAGAGATATGTAATTGTTTTTTTACGACATGGGGGGGGGGGGGGGGGGGGGGAAGGGGGGGGGGTAATTGTGAGTATGGTTTTGTGAGGAAGAGTTCTTGTTCTTTGCTTCCCGGTGGCCACCGATTCTTTATCTTCCTATCGTGTGATTAGTACGAGTGGTTTCAAGTTGGTTGAATGGGGAATTAGTAATGCTGACGTACTGAATTGTTGGCATAGACTTGTGGGTGATGATAATACGGAGTATGAAGTATTTCAAAAGAGTATGTATGCGTTTTGAATTTTTATTGTCAAGATCAGATATTGTTATGCATGAGCGAATAGCTTGTAACCCTGCAATTGAGAAGAAGAAGTATCATTTCACGAAGATCTATAACAGAACATAGCGGTTGGCTATAAGGGATAAGCGGAGAAGTGGTCTCGAAGGAGTAGAAAAAAGAAAGGGTAAGAAATAAAGCTCACTGGTTAAGAGGAACTGCACCTCCCCGCGGTAGAGGATGGAAACACACTACGGTGTGGCTAACACAGCTCTGGGGACCGAGTATCCACCGGAATAAGTGGACAACTCTGCAGCTGAGCAGAGCAGGGCACTCACTTGTCCTTACAGTCGGAAATGGCTGTCAAAGGCAGAGGTAAAAAGACCACCATGTGAATGTGGAAGGCAAGGGGAAACCACCACATTATCTTTCCAAGACTTCATGGCAAAACATATTTCAAAGTTAGTGAAGGACGTTAATGGCTGTCTTAGGGCATCCTCGTCCGGTAGGGACAGTCATGAGCCACAGGTGACACCAGACCGTCATCCAGCTACTGATGGCAAAAACTTAACTAAAATAAATAAATTTAGAGTAGGAACATGGAATGTTAGGACATTAAATGAGCTAGGAAAGTTGACCAATGTTCTAAGAGAGATGGATAGCATGAAAATGAATATACTAGGCGTTAGTGAGATGAGATGGAAGGGATCGGGCAAAATTATAGCTGACAATCACACAATAATTTATTCTGGAGGGGATACACATGAAAAAGGTGTAGGAATAATATTAGACGAAAAAACAGCCAAGTCAATTAATGGATACTGGTGTATTTCAGATAGAGTTATTATGGTAAAAATCAAAGGCAAACCAATAGACATAAATATTATACAAGTATATGCACCAACAGCAAGCAGTAGTGATGAAGAAATACAACACTTTTATGACGAAATAGAAATGGCGATGGCTCAAATTGGATCACAAGAAATAAAGATAATACTTGGTGATTTTAATGCAAAAGTAGGAAAGGGAAAAATGGAGGATGTAGTGGGGAATTATGGTTTAGGTACAAGAAATGAAAGAGGGGAAAAGCTAATAGAATGGGCAAATATCAATGATATGATAATTGGAAACACATGGTTTAAACACCATAAAAGACGACTGTACACATGGATAAGCCCTGATAAGAAAATACGCAACCAAATTGACTACATACTAATTAATAAAAGATTTAGAAATGCTTTAATTAATGTAAAGACAATGCCTGGTGCTGACTGTAATAGTGATCATGTACCACTATGTGGACATATAAAAGTAAGATTAAAGAGAGGGAAAAAATGGTTAAGAACATGAGACTTAATAAAGAGGTTCTGAAAATAGATAAAGAAATGCAAGAACAATACAGAGTGACTGTGAAAAATAGGTACAATGCAATAACTAAAATACAGAGTATAGATGAACAATGGGAAATGTTAAGGGACTCCATTCATCAAACTAGCAAAGAAGTATTACCGGAGAGAGGCAAAATAGCTAAGAAAAAATGGATGAATGAAGATATCTTAAAACTGATGGACAAAAGAAAACAGAGTAAAAATGACAAACAAGAATACGCTAAGATAAATAAAGAAATAAAAGATAAATGTGGGAAGGCTAAAGAAAGTTGGTTAAACGAGCAATGCAAAAAAATTGAATTAAATTCCATTAAAGATACAAAAAATATGCACAGACAAATCAGTGAGCTTACAGGAAGAAAAATAAGAATAAATACAGGGTGTTTGAAATCAAAAACAGGAAAGATAATATTAGAGGAAGATGCTATAATGAAGAGGTGGAATGAGTATATAAGAGAATTATATGAAGGAGAAAGGGAAGAATTAACAGAAGATAGTAACTTAGAAGGTCCACCTATTCTGAAAGAAGAAGTCGCTGACGCTATGAAACGTATGAAGAAAGGAAAAACAGCTGGGCCAGATGAAATCACAATAGAAGAATTAGAAGTATTGGGAGAATTTGGAGTAGATATATTAACCAAAATGTTGAATGATATTTACAGCAGTGGATATTTACCCAGTGATATGCTGAAATCTGTATTTATAGCTATACCAAAAAGACCAGGAGCAATTGATTGTGAAGATTTTCGTACAATTAACCTTATAAACCATATCACTAAGCTTCTACTCAGAATCATAATGAGAAGAACCAAAAAGAAAATAAAAATGGAAATTAGTGAAGAACAGTATGGATTTGTGGAAGGAAAGGGCACAAACAATGCAATTTATACATTACGGACACTAATAGAAAGGTCAATAGAGAAACAGAGAGACATATATTTGTGCTTCATAGATTATACTAAGGCATTTGATAAAGTAAAACATGATGAACTGATTAAAATGTTGGAAGATATCAACACTGATGGAAAAGATTTAAGAATAATAAAGAATATTTACTGGAACCAAGTAGCAGCAATTAAAATGGGAAATAAAGAGGGTAGTTACGAACAGATAAAGCTAGGAGTACGACAAGGGTGTGTCTTGTCACCAGATCTTTTCTCCCTGTATAGCGAAGTAATAATGAGAGAGATCAAAGAGATGCCAGGAATACTAGTTGGAGGTTATAATATAAATAATATACGCTATGCAGATGACACAGTATTGGTGGCGGATAATTCAACAGACCTACAACAATTATTAGACGTTGTAGTAACAGAGAGTGCAAGGAAAGGACTCTCCTTGAATATCAAGAAAACAGTAACAATGGTAATATCAAAGAAAATGGTGACACCAAAATGTGACATAGAAATAGAAGGGAAAATCCTTAACCAAGTTGATAATTTTAGATACCTAGGGGCATTTATAACATCAGATGGAAGATGTACAACAGAGATTAGGAGCAGAATAGGGCAGGCAAAAGCCGCATTTCAGAAAATGAAGAGTATCTTATGCAATAAGTCACTATCACTGAATGTAAGAAAGAGAGTGCTGAAATGCTATGTAGAACCAGTTTTGCTGTATGGCAGTGAATCTTGGAATGTAAATGAACAAATTAAGAAGAAATTAGAAGCAACAGAGATGTGGTTCCTGAGACGAATGTTGCGAATTCCTTGGACTGCCAGAGTAACTAACGACGACTGCCTGAAACAGGCTAACGAAACTAGAACATTATATACAACAATAAGACAGAGAAAAACAGCTTTCCTCGGTCATGTGATGAAAAGAGAGGCATTGGAGAACATCGTAACAACTGGAAAGATCGAGGGGAAGAGAGGCAGAGGTAGACCAAGAGAAGTGATGCTGGATGGATTGAGACGGTGGCATGGAGGAATATCAGCAGCAGAGTTGATCCAGAAAACCAAAGACCGAGATCTATGGAGAGCCATGAACGCCTACGCCAGCCGGCACGGCACTTGATGATGATGATGATGATGATGGTTAAGAGGGGGCTGGTATAAGATGGGTTGGAAAAATAACATTGGAGCTAAGATTTTAGTGAGGGAAAGAATAAGTAGAATAAGTAGATTAGGGATTAAGACTTTTCGGGAAAAGTCTTGTTAAAGATAGGGAGGAATGTAACAGAGCACCATCTCTGTTAGTGGGTTAATAGGTGGTGTGCAAAAGACTAGGCACGGTTGAGCATCCCGTTGAAAGGTAACTAGGGACGCTCAAGCTGTGACGCGGGGTTAGATATAGACAGTTACCATCGGAGTTTGAAGTCAACAACACCTATTTTGTATGATCGATGGTCACTTGATATTCTACGATGTATTTGACTAAATAAACTATTGAAAAATCCAGCCAATGTATTGTCTCTGCTATAAAATGTACCAACACTGTTAAATTGCAAGGGTTAGACTGAGACCAAAGAGAATCTACACAGCTAAACATACATCTAGCCCCAGGATTAATATTATTAACACTCACGATCCTGAAAAGTGCTTTCAGTTTCAACAGCAACTTGAAGACGCTTTCATTGATACACCAGAAAATTGTACAGTAAATGAAAAGTGGGGTCAACTTAAGGAAACTCTTTATAAAACTGCCGTAGGGATTTACGGCACTGTGGATCATAAGAGGCAGGACTGGTTTGCGGCAAACAGCCAGACTCTGCAGCCCTTGATTGATAAGAAGAAGATAGCTCTCTTAAGAAACAAGGAAAGACCAACGCGTAACACTCTGAGTGAGCTAAGGCAAGCTAGGAAGGATGTGCAAAAGGCTGCCAGGCAGTGTGCAAATGATTATTGGATCAAGTTATGTGAGTCCATTCAAATCGCAAGTGATAAGGGAAACATAAGAAGCATGTATGAAGGAATAAAGAAAGCCTGTGGTCCAGTGATCAAAAGAAGTGCACCATTGAAAACCTTGACTGGAGAAATCATCACTGATAAGAAACAGCAGATGGACAGATGGGTAGAGCACTATTTGGAGCTTTACTCAAGTGAGACCAAACTAGCGGATGATGCCCTCAACGCCATAGAGGCTCTACCAACTCTTGACCACCTGGACACACTTCCCACCATAACAGAAGTTAAGTGTGCTATAAATGAACTTGCATCTGGCAAGGCTCCAGGTAAGGATGGGATTCCAATAGAGGTTATCAGGAGTGGGCAAGACACACTCACTCTACAGATCCACCAGCTAATAGAGCTATGCTGGCGAGAAGGACAAGTCCCACAGGATTTCAAAGATTCAAGCATCATAACACTGTACAAGAACAAGGGCGATCGGAGCGACTGCAACAACTATAGGGGTATCTCACTTCTGTGTATTGTTGGAAAAGTATTTGCCAGAATTGTTCTGCGCAGACTTCAAGTCCTAGGAGATCAAGTCTACCCCGAATCACAGTGTGGCTTTCGACAGAACCGGTCTACCATTGATATGATATTCTCATTGCGACAAATGCAAGAAAAATGCCGTGAACAGAATCAACCACTGTTTATTGCCTTCATCGACCTCACAAAGGCATTTGATTTGGTCAGTCGTGAGGGTCTGTTCAAGGCACTAAAGAAGATTGGCTGTCCACCAACTCTTCTGTCCATTGTGGAATCGTTCCACACAGGCATGAAGGGTATAATCAAGTTTGATGGTGCAACTTCTGAAGAATTTGAAATCAAGAGTGGAGTTGGGCAAGTTTGTGTACTAGCTCCCACCCTCTTTGGAATATACTTTTCACTTCTACTGAAATATGCCTTTCGTGATCAGGATGGTGGTATATACATTCACTCACGCTCAGATGGCGGCCTCTACAATGCTCAGAGATTGAAGGCCAAGACCAAAATTAGGAGGGTACTGATCAGAGAGTTGCTTTTTGCAGATGATGCTGCAGTTACGACCCACTCTGAGGAAGAATTGCAATGTCTACTATCTGCATTCTCCAATGCTTGTTCTGAATTTGGTTTAACAATTAGCAAAAAGAAGACACAGATTATGTCACAAGGTGCACATGGGGTACCATCAATCTTTATTGACGACGCCGAACTAGAGATGGTAGACCATTTTACATATCTAGGATCAGTGGTAAATAGCAAATTATCCCTAGATCAGGAAATCAACATCCGGATTGGTAAGGCAGCAACAACAATGAACAGGTTAAGAAAAAGAGTCTGGGAGAACAGGAAGCTTACTGCCAAAACAAAAGTCCTTGTCTATCAAGCCTGTGTCCTTAGTACTCTTCTTTATGGCAGTGAAACCTGGACAACTTACTCACACCAAGAGAAACGTTTAAACAGCTTTCATATGCGGTGTCTGCGAAGAATTCTTGGTATTGAGTGGCAAGACGGGATCACAAATACTGAGGTATTGGAAAGATCAGGTTGTGTGACAGTTTATTCCATGCTCAGTCTTCGTAGACTTAGATGGATAGGACATCTTAGGAGGATGGATGATGGTAGAATACCAAAGGACATCTTTTTTGGTGAATTACAGATGGGTAAGAGATCTCAGGGTCGGCCTCTACTACGATACAAAGATGTGTGTAAGCGGGACATGATTGATACAGGCATTGATAATGCACATTGGGAGCAAGTCGCCGCTGAACGTGTTGCATGGAGGGCAAACATCAGAAATGGAATAAAGACAAAGGAGAAAATTATTGCAGATAAGTCACACACCGAGCGTGTGAGACGTAAGATGGTGCATGATGATGGAAATGACCACGTGTTCACATGCACCAACTGTGAACGAACATTCACAGTGCAAATTGGCCTTATCAGTCACATTCGCAACCGCCATATGTAAAAGTTATTATGCCTTTTTAAAGCACAAACTATCGTCTGTCAAGACGGCAAGGTGCCAATATATTGTAATTACTATATGCTACTGCCATAGTATCTACAGTGGGAATGTAATTATTATATGCTCCTGCCATAGTATCTACAGTGGGATTGCCATTACTATATGCTCCTGCCATAGTATCTACAGTGGGACTGTAATTATTATATGTTCCTGCCATAGTATCTACAGTGGGATTGTAATTATTATATGCTCCTGCCATAGTATCTACAGTGGGATTGCAATTATTATATGCTCCTGTCATAGTATCTACAATGGGACTGTAATTATTATATGCTCCTGCCATAGTATCTACGGGATTGTAATTATTATATGCTCCTGCCATAGTATCTACAATGGGATTGTGATTATTATATGTTCCTGCCATAGTATCTACAGTGGGATTGCCATTACTATATGCTCCTGCCATAGTATCTACAACAGGATTGCCATTACCATAAATCTCATTACATTGCGCTTGTTATGGGGTCTGTCAAACTGTCATTTACTGCCAATATAGTACCTTGCGGTGTATGGCAGAGGGGTCTTTAAGCCTGAGGAATAAAGGCCGCCTGGCTAGTGCAGTCGCCGCGAACTGTGCAGGTTAGGATTTTCTTTTTGCCCGGGGTCACTTACATAAAATAAGCAAAAATGAGCAAACATATTAATATATGCCACAATTCTGCCTCCCGGGCAATAAGTCAACAAGTAGAAATCTCCACTGAAGCTAGAGGAATGTAGTGTTACAGAAGAATGTTGACAATAACACAGCTAACACGGGTAATGTAAACGTTCGGAAAGAAGCTAAGACACAAATATTACGTGCAACAAAGGCGGTCAGCGTATTTGATCACGTTATGAAAAGAAAAGAAAGGTAGTTCAAAATAATGTTTTCCCGTAGTAAATTTGAATAACGAAGACACAAACAGCATATTCACGATTTATTGCCTAACATATTTCGCTGTATTTCGTCACTGCAATTTTTGAACAAAAAAACAACAAAAAAACTTGTTAGTCTGTTTAAAATTACCATGGTAGGCAATCCAAATTACTGTGTGAATATGTGTGCTGTATATTTCATCTTGAAGGATTTATCTAATTACTTTAGTTTGAGTTGTGTGATTTCTGCAGTATGTACCCGATGAGATGTAGCGAAATATGCCAGGCAATAAATAGCGGAATAAAGATAGTCCCAAAGCAAATACTGGCACTGAGACCAGTAAGTTTCAATGGTTCACTTGTTCTAGGCCACGATCTGTGAAGTGAATGAATCACTAAAACACGAGACGTAGATGGTAAGCTTTACTAGAACACGATCACAAGTAACACAACGGACATTGTGGCCGAAGTCGTGGTCAGCACACAAACAACAAACACACACTGATACAAACAACATGATCAACTACATGAAGATATATAAATCAATGTCCATCCATCATGTGCCATGCCGATAAGCGTGGGCGGTCATGTTCTGCCATCTCACTAGATCACCAGAGCCGTGAATCAGCTCCATGTTTCTGTCTCGACCATGCCATGTGGCCAAGTCATCCAGGTATTTAATTCTTGGTCTTCCCTTTGGTCTGTTTCCTTTGATCTTGCCAGTTGTCACCAAGTTCTCCAATTCATTTCTTCTCATAACATTCCCTAAAAATTTTGGCTGTCGACGTCTAATGTCTCTAATCAGTTTACGATTTTCATTTAAAACAATGTTTTCCCGTGATGAATTTGAATAACGAAGACACAAACAATAGATTGCACGATTTATTGCCTGGCATATTTCGCTGCATCTCATCAGGTACATACTGCAGAAATCACACAACTTACGTGAATTAATTAGATAAATCCTTCAAACTGAAATATACACATGTTCGCACAGTATTGTCGATAGTCTACCACGGTAATTTTAAACTGACTAACATGTCTTTCTGCTTGCACAAGGACGGCTTACGATGGTTGATTAGTATAGCTTCAGCAAACTTTAACAATCGACTACTTTGTGTGTTGAACAACACACGGAAGGCACTGTCTCTTTCAACCACGTGGCCACTCTCGAGCACATGTCTCCCGACCGATGAAGCCGAACTGTTCCGGTGTGTCGGCCTACCTAGGCTACCATCTTCTGTGTGTAGTATCTTGTCCAACCAATTCGGAATATGTTCCGAAACCCTGCAATGTAACTGTCGCTCAGTTCTGCCTATGTAGATGGCCTCGCATCTGCATGTAAATTGGTAAATACAATTTGATAATACAATTGTATTTACCAATTTACATGCAGATGCGAGGCCATCTACATAGGCAGAACTGAGCGACAGTTACATTGCAGGGTTTCGGAACATATTCCGAATTGGTTGGACAAGATACTACACACAGAAGATGGTAGCCTAGGTAGGCCGACACACCGGAACAGTTCGGCTTCATCGGTCGGGAGACATGTGCTCGAGAGTGGCCATGTGGTTGAAAGAGACAGTGCCTTCCGTGTGTTGTTCAACACACAAAGTAGTCGATTGTTAAAGTTTGCTGAAGCTATACTTATCAACCTTCGTAAGCCGTCCTTGTGCAAGCAGAAAGACATGTTAGTCATTTTAAAATTACCGTGGTAGACTATCGACATTACTGTGCGAACATGTGTATATTTCAGTTTGAAGGATTTATCTAATTAATTCACGTAAGTTGTGTGATTTCTGCAGTATGTACCTGACGAGATGCAGCGAAATATGCCAGGCAATAAATCGTGCAATCTATTGTTTGTGTCTTCGTTATTCAGATTTTCATTTATTTCTTGAAGAACTTGTTCATTGGGTTTTCTGTCTGTCCATGGTATTCTTTGCTTTTTCCTCAGAAACCACATTTCTACAGCCATCAGATGTTTTTCAGCTTGGCTGCTCATTGTCCACGCTTCACATCCATACAAAAGTACAGGTTCTATTTAGCACCTAAACACTCTTTGTCTCGTTGCAAATGACATCTGCTTATTTATTGGTCAGTATTTTTTCCATCTTGCAAAAGGCTACCTTCGCTATGGCAATTCTTGTTATAATCTCTTCAAGGCATCTCCCATAAGATGTTATGACTGTTCCGAGATAGTTGTACCGATTCACTTGTTTAAGAATGTGCCCATTTACTTACATTGTTACATTATTACAAATAAATGTAATGACTCATGAATTTCGACATATGAAGTGGGATGGGTAGTTTCCTTACTCGCCACATTTTCCTCCCAATTTCAATATATTCTTTAAATGTCGGATACCTATTGATATGAGGACAGGGTCGACCCCAGAGCATTACTGGTCGGAAAAATAATCCGACCTCTGCTGGGGATTGAACCCATGCCAATGTCCAGGTACGTCCAGTAAGTCATAACGACTCATAGATTTTTTTTTTAAAAACGAAGAAAAAAAAAAGAAAAAAGAAAGAAACTGGAACTCTTTATATCTGGAAGATAAATGAAAAAAGAGACAGGAGAAGTCGGAGAAAAGATTATAAACTGCATTTAATTTTGACATTCAAAACTAATAAATGATCGGATACATGGCAGTCGTCACGACACTAAATGATGATGATGCCAATACTGACATGTAAATATCATAAAGATAATAGATATATGCAAATAGAATAGCAGATTCCGACTCATAAAGCTCTCCATTAATTTATACCGTGCTGTGTTTATGTGAAACACGAAGTGGTAAATAAGTTGTAGTCGCCCTTATTGTGTCGCTAACATTTCATATACATCTTGTCTTATGCTTTTGTAGTAACTGATTCCTTTAGTGTTTTGAAAATCACTGACAGAACGAACTTCCCACCACATTTCCTTGCCGAAAATAAATCATTTTATTTCAAAAGCCACTACAATCTTCTCCATCCATCTTCTAGATGTCTTAATTTGGCCATTGCGTCATCAAGTGACCATGGTAAATTAACTTCCAATGCATCGTAAACATAATCTGGGACTTAAGAGTAATATGAATGCTTTATCAGAAACTATCGAACAGTACTGGTTACACAAAACCCCAGTTAAAGAAAAAACCAGGTTAAGATTTAAAATTGTTAGCTGCTTAAGTAAATGGTGATCGATGTGTATGTTTAGTGGACACTGGGCAACGGAAATTGTAATGGCTGCAAAGGCATATCCTATGTAAACGTGGACGTCATTAAGTTATGGCAAAATATCCCTGGAAAAACTTAGGAGTGTGTTTGTTCATTCTATCTATTATCTATCCTGTCTCCTAGGGGTTAGCGAAACGCAGTTTCACGATTCCCCGGCACACTGAGTCGAGGTTTCGAAATCAGCTGCAGGGGATTTGGAAGCAGATCACTTTGTGTGGAATTCGATGCTATTATTTTATGTTTCGCTCGCACGCTTTGAACTCAAGCGTTGTCCATACACACTATTTATAGTAGTGCTGGCTGAATTTTGCGTGTGGATTAGCTTTCCCTATTAACAGTGTCCCTCGCCATAAGGAGAACCCACTCCGACTTCAGAGGTATTTGTAATTTACGTCCCCATGTCAAGGACGACAGGTCAACATTTTAGTCCAGCTGTCCGGTGTAGGGGTTGAACCTCGGCATCACCACAAAGGATGTTTAAGAACACGCGTTCTTACCCATTCGACCATGCTGACTTGCTTTCGGTGGTACGAGGCGTCGACCGTTCAGAGAGCAATGGCAACTAAGCACAAAAATTGCACGTCCTTTGCAGGACGTTGAACTCAATCCTGAGCCCTTGGTTGATTTTCTAAGCAATTTTACTTTCGGTAGTTTACCGATTGATTTCTGCACGAGAATGGAAGTTTACGTCCAACTGACCGGTGTAGGGAATGAACCCACTAGCTTATCATCACCGGATCAGAAGTTTAAGTCCTAGAGTGCTCTTATCCTTTTAACTACGTCGAATGGCAAACTACTTAACGTAAAATTAACTAGTAAATAATAATCAGCTAATAAATGCTGGGGTTGATTGCAGTGTCATGTAACGGACACTGCAACTGGCTTATTTATTTATTTATTTATTTATTTTTTAAAATACGTGCGATATTTTCTGGTCGACATTTGCTGGTAAGCTGACGGGGAGAAAGGCCATTGTCGACCTTCAGCCAAATGTGTCGCCTGGTATTCGTTGAGCTTGTCCTTGTGTAGTATTCGCTTTATACAAGGCCTTTGTTGCTTAACTTTATCTTTCACCTGATCTATATTTTAAAAGTTAGTTGTATATCCTTTACAGGACGCAGCAGTCAAGCCCAACGTTTTTTACTGTTATTGCTAGGCACGTTATGTTCAGTAGTTTGCCATTGCTTTTCTGAACTACCGGCACTCATACCATTGTATGGAAACCATAGCAACGGGTACTGCTTCCAAACTGCCAGCAGCGGGAATGCGAATTCCTTTCGTAACCCACCTATGCACACACACACACACACACACACACACACACACACACACACACACACACCCACACACACACAGCGCTGGCTACCGGTCCTATAACTAAGTAAATAGTAAAGGATCCGTTTACACGCTAAAAGGCGCAATTCGGGAGTCTCCGCGGCGAAGTGATTAAGCCGTCTGCCTCCCTCTCCGAAGGCTGTAGGTTCGATTCCGGGCATTTCTTTCGGTTCACGAGTGCATTTTTCTCGGAGACTTCTGGGGATCGTCGCTGGAGCTACGGAGTTCGTGCTTTGTGTGACGCTTTCGTCAGGCCATCCTGCAGAAAAAGACCGAGCCATATGGGATAAAACCCTGTGCAATGAAGTCGATCCTCTGGACTTTTAAGACTTTAAGGCGCAATTGGGCTTATGGTTTCAGATTCATGTTTGTATAGACCAATCGGCATGCGGTGAGTGATATGGCCAATATAACACCGACCGCCTTTTTCCCCAAAGATATTCCCGGATACTATTATCGTTATCATTTTCGGCTGAGTCGACATGAGAACCTGGCTAAAGTTTAAAAATTCTAATTCATCTCTATGAGGATCTATGCCATGACCACCGGTTCGGGTCAGTAATTGCCCACCGCGGTCCCAGCTGACTATATAACCAGAGTTTATTTTAATAGTTGCATAGTTGACCAGAATTCGCATAGTTGACCAGAAGCATACTGCGGATAGCAATCAAACATATCCCTAACAAAAATATGCCAGAGAATCTAAGACCGGGTAAGAAAGAGTCCCAGACACCCCAAAAACAATGGCACAAAAACCCAGTGGCCTGGTGGAACGACAAGTGCACAGTGGCACAACAAAATAGGAAAAGAGCTCTGCAGATTCGAAGAATACAATAAATTCAGAAACGAAGCAAACAGAGCAGTAAAACATGCAAAAGAAAAGGAGTGGAAAAGATTCTGTCAGACACTCAGTCCAGACACGCCGACCACAAAGGTGTGGAAACAAATAAAAGCAATTCAAGGAAATAAAAAGACCAGCAAAATCCCAACCATCAAAAGTATGAAACTAGCAGTAACAGACCAGGACAAAGCCAAAGTGTTCGGAGAATACTTCCACGAAGTCTGCTCTAACAAAAGACTAGGAAGCAAAGAAAGACAAAGAAGGGAGGAGCTGATACAAGAGTTAAAAGACACAGCAGACGAGAACATCGAAGAACACTTTATGGATGCAGACATCACAACAGATGAGGTGATGACAGCGCTAAACGAAAAATCCGAAACCGCGGCTGGGGCGGACATTCTAAACTATACTATCCTCAAAAAGCTCCAAAATAACACCTTAAAAACAATTACTAAACTGTATAATGTAATATGGCAGACGGGAAAGATCCACAGACAGTGGAAAACAGCCACGGTGATCCCAATCAAGAAACAAGCCAAAGAGCCAACAAGGGTAGAATCATACCGCCCCATCTCGCTGACATCGCACCTGGGCAAAGTTATGGAGACTGTGATAAATAAAAGAATAACATTCTACCTGGAGAAGAATGAACTGTACAGCCATACACAATCCGGGTTAAGAGCCAACAGGTGCACGATGGATCAGATCATCAAATTGGAAAACCATGTAAAGAAAGGATTCAAGAGAGGGGAAAAGACGTTGGCTGTATTCCTGGACCTAGCCCAGGCGTACGATCAATGCTGGAGAGAAGCCGCACTAATCAAGATAAAGAAAGTAGGCATAGTGGTAAGAACCTACAAATACATAGAAAACTTCCTCAAAGATAGAAGCTTCTCAGTGAGGATAGGGAATGAGGTATCCGACACATATGTGCAAGAGAACGGCATCCCCCAGGGCTCGGTCATCTCACCAACAATCTTCTCAATACTGGTGAATGACCTAACAGAGGAGATACAAGACCAGAAAACAGGACTGTCTCAATTCGCGGACGACTGTTCCATATGGAGGAGTGGTAAAGCGGCAAAGACTACACAAGGACCCTGCAAAAACAGATAAACAAGCTAACCGCATGGATGGACAAATGGGGGTTCAAAATCAACACCAATAAAACAGTCAGTATGGTATTCAGCAGCAAGAAGAAGATAAATGCTAACAAGGACTACAAAATAGAGATAAAAGGGGAAACCATTAATAGAACAAGCAGCACAGTCTTCTTAGGAATGACCCTGGACGAACAGATGAACTAGTTAAAACATATATGCCAGACACTAGAAAAATGCAAGAAAGCAAGCAACCTACTGCGGGTGATAAAAGGTAACGGTTGGGGTGCCCACACCAAAACAATGCTGATGTTCTATAAAGCATTTATCAGAGGCAAGCTAGAATATGGCAGCATTGTGTACGACTCAGCATCAGAAGCCAACAAGAGGAGGCTAGACACCATACAGACTCAAGCGCTAAACACCATCCTGGGAGCTGGAAAAGGGACATCAAAGAAGCCATGGAAGTAGCACTGGGTGTACTACCACTGAGTCTGAGGTGTAAACAGCTGACGCTATAACTACTGGCTAAAGGTAGCACAAGACGAAGACCACCCTGGATACCAAACGTTCAGTGACAACCACAGCAAAAAAAAAGGGGGGGGGGATCTCAATAGTAAAAATACAAAGACCGGCAGGGTGGGAAGCTGCAGTAAAGATGAAGGAAGAAATCGAGCTAGCAGAAACCCTGAAACAGACAAGACGGTTCAAGCCAACAATCCCACCATGGGAACTAACAGTCCCATTCACAGACTGTAATCTGACAAAGATCAACACCAAGGACACGGAGGACACAGATGCAAGAGATGCGGCCGAGGCGTACATACAAGAAATTCAGTAAGGACAACCTCATAATATACACAGAC
>JACEFZ010002814.1:0-13350 GCA_014155875.1 Cepaea nemoralis | reverse complement strand
ATATATATATATATATATATATATATATATATATATATATATATATATATATATATATATATATATATATATATATATATATATATATATATATATATATATATATATATATATATATATATATATATATATATATATGGCAATTTCACGTCATCACGGAAGAAAAAGCTGAGGACAAAATAGCTAGAGATTCACCGTATATGTGGACGGAAGCATCAAGATATGGTCAGGGTAACATTTGGTAGATTGTACATCAAAGGTTCAAATCCAAACATATTTAGAACCGCCAACCTTCAGTGCGGAGACGGTACTCTGAGGAGAGAAAATATTTTTTTTTAAAAATAATTATAAAGGAGAGGTTGTAATGGACAATAGCAAGTTAATAGCGCTTGTTTATTATATTACTTACAAACGGAACATTACTAGGACTCCATGTGTTTAAAAGTGATTGGTGATCGCTGACCCTAAAAGAAGACAAGGATAAAAGCAAGAAATCATAGTTCACAGTTCACCCCATTGTCTCTAATGAAAAACAATATCGAAAATAAGACTAAATGGGAATAATTGTTTCACTTTGGTGAAACCTGTTGAGGACTACAAACGTTGCAGACTGTGAAACTGATAATTAAATATTGTATTTGCCCATAGTGCTCGGTCTCTTTCCGTACAGCAACCTGCCGTAAGCGGAACTAACCTAAGAACTTCAGAGAGCGAGGCAGGCGGTTTAACATCTTGGCCACGGAGACCCAATCGCTCGCCTCTCTCTCTCTCTCTCTCTCTCTCTCTCTCTCTCTCTCTCTCTCTCTCTCTCTCTCTCTCTCTCTCGCTCTCTCTCTCTCCCTCTCTCTCTTCCTCGCTCCCCCCTCGCCACTACTTGTAAAATGTATTTTTTATTTTGTTTTGTTTGCGGCATCCTCTAGACTTTGCTTGTGTGTGTTCATAACTTTACGGCTTGAGTCAGTGAGTGCCAAGAACAGCTGCCCGGCATCTTACAGCACATTTTGGTGGTGGTCCTGGAAAAAACGTTGTATCACTGCAATCCAGCCTAACAAATTTCTGTGGTACTCATCACCGACTCGATGATTTACCGTGAGTCTTAGCCTTAGTGTAGGATCTGAAGCCCCGCTCTTTTACATGCTCGTTGTTATGGATAATATTTCAGATGATAATTATCAATAGCATTCTGAAGTTATATGTGTCGGATAGACGTATAGGTAAATATTGTCAACACGTAGATTACCAAAAGTGATTTGAAGAAATACTGGACAGAAAAATTAACCACATATTTTAGTTAATCTTGACTAGTAGACATGTTGCATAGCCAAAGCAAAGACAGCACTTCACAAGATGAGGTATAGTCTCTACAATTTATCTTTGTTATTTGAGGTGGGGAAAAGAACTCTTAAGGGCTATATTGAAACAATCGTGGTGTACAGAAGCGAATCATTTACAATTAGCAGACAAGTGAGAAACTTTGTGGAAGCTGCGGCGATGTGATTTTATAACAGAATGCTGACAATGCCGTGGACGGACCATGAAGACATCTTGAAAGAAGGTAGCTCACAAAGAGAACTGGCTACTCGCATCAAAAGAAGACAGTCAAAATTCTGTGAGCATTCACGAGAAGAGGAAAGTTGGAGTATGTCGTCATAACGGGGAGATTGGAGAGGAAATTAGGCAGGGGGAGTGTGCTGGCCAGTTTGACAGGATGGCAAGGAGGAGCGTCAATATCAGAAATGATTCGCAGCACAAGAGACGGAAGGCTCTCATATGATCACCAACGTTATATTCAACTACTGGAGATATTCTAAGTGAAGTCTTGTAAATTTGGAATTATTTTCAAAATTGTTCTACTTACAAAGTGTAGTGAGACATTGCAAACACCCGTTGTATTGTTAGAACCATGTGTTTATAGACCAGTCGGCCATTGATGGGTGATATCAACATCACGCCGACCATCTTTACTTCTCGGAACACTTCCTGGTGCCCAGTTTAGGCTGGGGTGAACTGTGAGTCATGGTCAAGTTTTCAAACAAACAAAAAACCGGACTCGATGGGGACTCGAATACATGACCTCCGGGTTAGCAGACAGCGTGCTAGCCTCTGCACCGATCAGTAATTGTGAGCGGGGAAGGGTTAATGTTCTTTTCACGTTAATCTGCTTTAGTTGGAAACACGCCACAGAGAAGGGGGAAGAGTGGATGGTCGACTCGGTTTATCTGTCATTGCTTAAACAGCCATTGTTTTTATTTCACATGATTAGGAGGTAGGGTATTCAACCCCTACACCGAAATTAGGTTGGACTTAAACGCTGACTTTTCTTCCAGAAATCAAAGGCAAATTACTGAACGTAAAATTGTCTAAATATCAACAAGGAGGTTGATAGGAGCGCACTGCATAGGACATGTAACGTTAAAAAAAAAAAACGACAAGCAACTTTTGGTCACAAACAGTTGTTACTAGGACACTTGATATCACAAGCTGTAATTATAAATTGAATTGCTAACCATATAGGACAGGAAAATTCAGTTATCATTCGGAATAAGTTGGTGGATATAATAACCATCTTTCATAGGTGCTTATACTTTGACAAATATTACGGAAACTATCCAATTAAAAGAGAAAACTTGAGAACCCCCGAGCCTGGAGCACGCGACGAACTTCACACCAGGAAACTAGATCTTAGCAAGACAGCACTTCACAAATCTCGTCAGTATAAACAACCGTGAATGTCCCTTTTCTTCTCAGTTGCTTTCCATGTTTCTGGGTCAAAGTTTGTAGGCTTCAACTTCACAAGTGTGATAAGGCTCTTTCATATAACGGTTCTTATTCTAGTTTCGTAATAGATTTCATGTTTCAGTTGTTCAATGGTTAGATTTCACGTTTCGAAGGATTCATTTCATTTGTTCCATGGTTAGATTTCATGTTTTGAAGCATTCATTTCAGCTGTTCTATGGCTAGATTTCATGTTTCGAAGCATTCATTTCAGTTGTTCCAAGGTTAGCTTTCATGATCAAAAAGCATACACCCTGTCGCCTCGTAGTCTACAGACTACATTTTGGCCCATTGCATGAGTAGGTTTTACAGTTAGCTCACCTATGTGAATTTTTCTATTTTAATTGTTATAGTGAATTAACTGTAATTCTACAGTTGTCCAGGTGTGATAATCTTAGTGATTAGTCAAGATCATCATCATCATCGCACTCCTAAGCTCCATGGGCGATCCGATCGTCTCTTAAACATCTCCGCCAGCGTAGATCGCCTGATCGTACCAGTTCCGTGTTGATTAATCAAAACTCTTGTGCCCTTGAGAAAATGGTTATGTCTGGAGATTTCCCGCTTCACTCCCATCCATCTCCCTCCCTCTGGGAAAGGAAACAGATTACCCAGTGACCTTAAAGTCATCTATTTGTCCCGAATCTCTTATGGTATTTATGATGTCTGGTCCATATATTGCCCTCCCCTCCTTGGTAACTGCTGTGTTCGCCAAACGATCGGCTCCGTGTAATAATCTATTTTATGCAATAATACAGCAAAAAACAATTGTTAGGCTCGCACAAGTAAGACTCATTTACAAACCCATATCCAAGACAATCAAAGCAGCCTCTAATAGAAAGGCCTCCCAAACTCCAGAAAAAAAAATATTTGTCGAGGTAGTTTCCTGCTATGAGTCTGTGATGTGGTAGCGCCATGACATTTTGCAGACCGGGGATCTAGGAGTAATAGGTCATCAGTCGTTCTTTCACTTTGGTAAGCGACGAGTCCAAGCTTAGAACCCGCGTCCGACCTTGCTCATGACATTTTCAGCGCAGTTCGTTATCAACTTCGCTAGCGCACCGGCTATTCCAAAATACATACTTCAAACGTGCCTTCTTTGTTGTACGAAGGTCAACAACGAGAGCTACATTGGTCTTGGCTACACCCAGACTTTGAGAAATGGAGTCAAGCTGACAATTTCAGTTTTGATTGAAGGCAAGAACATCAACCAGGGAGATCATAAGATTGGTCTTAGACTGGAATCTAAAGCCTTAGTATGAGACAATTTGGAACCGTAAACTGATTAGAGAAATTAGACGTAGACGTTAACAATTTTGTGGACACGTTACGAGTAGAAATAAACTAGAAAACTTGGTGACAACTGGCAAGATTGGGGGAAAAGAACAAGGGGAAAGCATAAAAGTAAATATATGGATGGCTTGGCTACGTGGCATGGGCGAGACAAGAACACAGAGCTGATCCACGACTCTGGTGATCGTGTAAGATGGAGAAACCTGACTGCCCACGCGTATCTGCATGTCACATAATGATGATGAGACAGTACAAGTGACAGACTTTGGAACTGGTATTCAATTTAACCTGGCCAAATTCTATGGGCCGGTCTCCTTAGCATAGGGGTTAACGTCTTTCTCCGTAATCCTGTATATTCTCGTGAGTAACGTAACCTGCGCGAGAATCGGTAGCGATTCTCGCCGCGTTGGTAACTTACAGGGTATGTGAGCCGGTCGCTCAGAAAGCAATGGCAAACTACAGAGCGTAATCTTGCCAAGAAATCAACAATCAGCTGAAAGATGTTGATGTTGACAGCGATGTTCTGTAAAGGATATGCGAACAAACAAACAAAATTCTATTGAGTGTAATGACCGCTAACCAGATTCTTTGACACATGTGCACTGTTTGTGTGCACAGTATAGCCCTGTGTCCCTGATAGCTGGATGTGATTGTATATTTAGCTGTCTCTAGGCATGTTTACAATAAAGCATATGTTCATATTGCTTAATGACATCAAAACAGAAATTAACAGGAGAACAAAACAAATGACACAAACCTGGAATCAGAGCTTGAAAGGTAGACACGCGATTGAATAATGACAGATAATATGTTGGAGAGCATTGGAGAACGTCGTGACAACTGGAAAGATCGAGAGGGAAGAGAGGCAGAGGCGGACCAAGAGAAATTATGCTGGATGGATTGAGACGGTTACGTGGAGGAATATCATCAGCAGAGTTGATCCAGAAAACCAAGGACCGAGATCTGTGGAGAGTCATGAACGCCTACGCCAGCTGGCATGGTACTTGATGATGATGAATATGTTGATAAAATAAAACCCAGAATCCTTGGCAGACTAGTGGCCAGTGCGCTTGCTTGCCAACACGGCATCTACGAGTTTGAATCCCTATTGAGACGCGTATTTCTTTTAGATTGATCTGAATGTCTATATCCAGCCAACCTAACATTGGTATCAGAACATCTGTTGGGAAGTACAGGCAGCCGGTCTGATACTAACCGCATCACTCATCCAGTCCTGATTTGTCTATTCCAAAAAAAAAAAAAACATATGCGGCTGGCACCTTATACCCAAAACGCCTCAAGGTGTGGGAACGGTTTGTTTTACATGACTTTTCTCCATTCAGTCAGCAATGAAAAGTAAATATTTTAGTCTAAAAGGGCTCGCTGTTTCCGAATTTTCAGTTTCAGTTCCAGTTCCAATTTGAAAAAGATGTTTCGGCCCCGTTCAACGAAATCTCCATTGGTTATTTTGGGGCGCTTATGGCGTATCTGTCACAATCCCCTGCAACAGGCAGACATTGGCTGTTGTCTAAGGTCCCTCCCTATATTTTGCAGATTCATTGGCACCTTTCCGTCTTAACAGACGATAGTTTTGTACATTGTGCTTCAAAAAGGCTTAATATAATAACTACAACCCATGGCGGTGGCGAATGTGACTGATAAGGCCAGTTCGCGCTGTACATGTTCGTCCACAGTGGATGCATGTGAAAACATGGTCATTTCCACCATCATGCACCATCTTACGTCTCTCACGCTCAATGTGTGCTTTATCTGCAATCATATTCTCCTTTGTCTTTATTCCATTTCTGATAGTTGCCACACGTTCAACAACAAGTCGCAACACGTTCAGCGGCGACTTGCTCCCAATATGCATTATCAATGCCTGTATCGATCATGTCCCGCTGACACACATCTTTGTATCATAGAGAAGGCCGACCTTGAGATCTCCTACCCATCTGTAATTCACCAAAAAAGATGTCCTTGGGTATTCTACCATCATCCATCCTCCTAACGTTTCCTTTCCATCTGAATCTACGAAGACTGCGCCTCGAACACACCGTCACACAACCTTATCTTTCCAATACTTCAGTATTTGTGATTTTGTCTTGCCACTTAATACCAAGTATTTCTCGCAGAGACCGCATATGAAATCTGTTTAAGCGTTTCTCTTGGTGTGATAATTTGACCAGATTTCACTGCCATAAAGAAGAGTACTAATGACACAGGCTTGGTGGACAAGGACTTTTGTTTTGGCAGTAAGCTTCCTGTTCTCCCAGACTCTTTTTGTTAGCAAGTTCATTGTTGTTGCTTCATTGCCAATCCTGATGTTGATTTCCTGATCTAGTGATAATTTGCTATTTACCTCTGATCCTAGATATGTAAAATGGTCTACTATCTCCAGTTTGGCGTCGTCAATAAAGATTGATGGTACCCCATGTGCACCTTGTGACATAATCTGTGTCTTCTTTTTGTTAATTGTTAAACCAAATTCAGAACAAGCACTGGAGAATGCAGATAGTAGATGTTGTAATTCTTCCCAAGGGTGGATCGTAATTGCAGCATCATCCGCAAAAAGCATCTCTGATTAGTATCTTCCTAATTTTGGTCTTGGCCTTCAATCTCCGGGCATTAAAGAGGCCGCCATCTGAGTGTGAGTGAATGTATATACCGGCATCCTGATCACGAAAAGTATATTTTAGTAGAAGTGAAACGTATATTCCAAAGAGGGTGGGGGGGGGGGGGGGGGGGGGGGGGGGGGGGGGGGGGGGGGGTAGTACACAACCTTGCTTAACTCCACTCTTGATTTCAAACCCTTCTGAAGTTGCACCATCAAACTTGATTATACCCTTCATGCCTGTGTGGAACGATTCCACAATGGACAGAAGAGTTGGTGGGAAGCCAATCTTCTTTAGTTCCTTGAACATACCCTCACGACTGACCAAATCAAATGCCTTTGTCCCCGGGAAGGTTAACCCGGTCAACAAATGCCCGCAGAAGTCGGATGTGTCGGCCTAACGGCGCAAGAACACAGCTCTGCTGTAAACAGGCACAACGCAATCATGTCCGGAAAAAAAACCAAACTCCGGATGAACGCAGAAGAAGAAGAAGAAGAAGAAGAAGAAGAAGAAGAAGAAGAAGAAGAAGAAGAAGAAGAAGAAGAAGAAGAAGAAGAAGAAGAAGAAGAAGAAGAAGAAGAAGAAGAAGAAGAAGAAGAAGAAGAAGAAGAAGAAGAAGAAGAAGAAGAAGAAGAAATGCCTTTGTGAGGTCGATGAAGGCAATAAACAATGGTTGATTTTGTTCCCGGCATTTGTCTTGCATTTGTCGTAATGAGAATATCATATCAATAGTAGACCGGTTCTGTCGGAAGCCGCACTATGATTCAGGGTAGACTTGATCTCCTAGGACTTGAAGTCTGTGCAGAACAATTCTGGCAAATACTTGTCCTTCTTGCCAGCATAGCTCTATTAGCTAGTTGATCTATAGAGTGAGTGTGTCTTGCTCACTCCTGATAACCTCTATTGGAATCCCATCCTTACCTGGAGCCTTGCCAGATGCAAGTTCATTTATAGCACACTTAACTTCTGTTATGGTAGGAAGTGTGTCCAGGTGGTCAAGAGTTGGCAGGGCCTCTATGGCGTTGAGGGCATCATCCGCTAGTTTGGTTTCACTTGAGTAAAGCTCAAAATAGTGCTCTACCCATCTGTCCATCTGCTATTTCTTATCAGTGATGATTTCTCCAGTCAAGGTTTTCAGTGGTGCACTTCTTTTGATCATTGGGCCACGGGCTTTCTTTATCTCTTTATACATGCTTCTGATGTTTCCGTTATCACTTGCGTTTTGAATGGATTCACATAACTTGATCGAATAGTCATTTGCACACTGCCTAGCAGCCTTTTGCACATCCTTCCTGGCTTCTTCAGCTCACTGAGAGTGTTACGCGTTGTTCTTTCCTTGTTTCTTAAGAGAGCTATCTTCCTTTTATCAATCAAGGGCTGCAGTGTCTGGATGCTTGCCGCAAACCACTCCTGCCTCTTGTGATCCACAGTGCCGTAAACCCCTAAGCCAGTTTTATAAAGAGTTTCCTTAAGTTTACCCCACTTTTCACTTACTGTACAATTTTCTGATGTATCAGTGAAAGCGTCTTCAAGTTGCTGTTCAAACTCAATGCACTTTTCAGGATCGTGTTAATAATATTAACCCTGGGGCTAGATTTATGTTTAGCTGTGTAGATTCTCTTTGGTCTCAGTCTAACCCTTGCAACAACCAAAGAATGATCCGTATCACAGTGGTAACTTAGAGTTAATGATGTATGGTTCAGATGTTGCCTCCGTGTGATGATGAAGTCCAGCTGATGCCAATGGCCGGATCTTGAATGCTTCCATGTGACCTTATGCAGCTCTTTTGTTTTAAAAAAAGGAGTTTGTAATGCATAGGTCATTTATGGTGCAATGCTCCAGCAGCCTTTGCCCATTTTGATTCATGCCACCGATGTTGTATTTTCCAATGCACACTGGCCATGAATTCGTGTCCTTGCCCACACGAGCATTGAAATCACCGAGCATATAAATGTAGTAGGTTTTGGAACTGTCTTGATCACAGAGTCTATCTCCTCATAGAACGAATCTTTCATATCATCAGAGGACGTGTGTGTCGGCGCATATGCGGTAATAATGGTGGCAAAACCATAGGAGGTTGCCAAGCGCAGGGATAATAGTCTTTCATTACCTCCAGCTGGAATTTCAATCATTCCCAGTAGCGAATTCTTTACTGCAAAGCCCATACCATGTTGCATTTTTTTCTGCCTGCCCTCTACCCTTTCAACAAAAAAAAAAAGGTGTAATTGTTTTACCCCAGTGACCCTTCCTCAGCGAGGCGAGTCTTCTGCAGGCCAGCAATATCAATGTTAAGACGATTGAGTTCGGCATCAATCACAGCCGTTTTTCTCACATCGTCAATATTCCTCAAGTCAGTGGAATATCCTGGACACATGGTTCTTATGTTCCAGGTTGCAAGCCGTAGCTTGAGGTTTCTATTTTTCTGTTTATTAGTACCTGGTGCTTTGGTTATCAGCCTGCGATTCAGATTTTGTCCTAGCCCCAAGCACCCATTGAAGCAGGCAGGCTGTGGCGGATCAGCACCCAATTGGCCGGGGGCTGCCCAGCTTGGGGCGGGCGATAGCTGATCAGTGACACCTGTAGATGTCTCCCACCGACAGAGGCAACACGTGGCGCTCCATGTCTACGCCAATTTACAAGGACTTATAACCCGTAAATGTTACCTCTCGCTTTGATTCCGAGACCAGATAAGACCAGGTATGGAGTTGTTGCTCCTCCATAGCACAAAGCTTGGGCTAAAATATAGAGACCAGGTGTTGCCCATGCAGCATGATCCCTCTCTCGGCCTGCCTAGTTCACTCCAGAGGAAATCTGGAACAAGACAAGCTGCAGAAGCTGACGGATCAGCAAAGCAATGCTCTAACTGTCCGCCTGTTGGAGCTTCGATCCTAGACCAGCTGCCAACCAAGGCTTAGGGCCTGGTCTGCACTGTCATGACATTTTGTCTTTGGTTGCATTTCCTCGCACCAGGATAAGGCTTGTACCCTCCCAATTGCGCTCATCCGCCCGAAGCCGTTGGCACAATGTGGGGTGTCGGGTTTGGTAAGCGCCGCCCAACATTCGGCGCTAACAGAATGCAGATAGTACTGTCTACTGTCATACGGTAGGTCAGTCATATCTGACTAAGACCTGACTATCATTTAGCAGATATCACTGAGTAACGCAGGGTGGATCTTTCACTGATCATTCACTATGATCAACAACTATTAGGCACTTGAGAACTCCTGTTTTGCACATACATAGAAGCTTTATTACTGATGAATATACATGATGAGTATGCACCATCCCAGGAAAAATATCATCATCATCATCATCATCATCATCATCATCAAGTGCCCTGCCAGCTGGCGTAGGCGTTCATGGCTCTCCTCAGATACGGTCCTTGGTGTTCTGGATCAACTCTGCCGATGGTATTAATCCATGCCACCATCTCAATCCATCCAGCATCATTTCTCTTGTTCTGTCTCTGCCTCTCTTTCCCTCGATTTTTCTAGTTGTCACGATGTTCTCCAATGCCTCTCTTCTCATCACATGCACGAAGAAAGATGTTTGTCTCTTCCTTATTTTTTAAAATAATATTTCTAGTTTCATGATCCTGTAATTAGGCAGTCGTTGTTAGTAGGAATTCGCAACATTCGTCTCAGGAACCACATCTCTGTTGCTTCTAATTTCTTCTTAATTTGTTCATTTACATTCCAAGATTCATGGCCATACAGCAAAACTGGTTCTACATAGCATTTCAGCACTCTCTTTCTTACATTCAGTGATAGTGATTTATTGCATAAGATACTCTTCATTTTCTGAAATGCGGCTTTTGATTGTCCTATTCTGCTCTTAATTTATGTTGTACATCTTCCATCTGATGTTATAAATGCCCCTATGTATTTAAAATTATCCACTTGGTTAAGAATTTTCCCTTATATGTCACAATTTGGTGTCACCATTTTCTTTGATATCACCATTGTTACTGTTTTCTTGATATTCAAGGAGAGTCCTTTCCTTGCACTCTCTGTTACTACAATGTCCAACAATTGTTCTAGGTCTCTTGAATTATCCGCCAACATCTGCATAGCGTATATTATTTAACTATAACCTCCAACTAGTATTCCTGGCATCTCTTTGATCTCTCTCATTATTATTTCGCTATATAGGGAGAAAAGATCTGGTGACAAGACACACCCTGTCGTTAAAGATGCGGGAGTTGGTCTTCTGAGCCGATAACGATATGTCCAGGATTGCCGCAGGGTTCACCACTGTCACCAGTACTATTCAACGTGTATACGGTGCCGATCACTGAACAACAGTTGGATGGGAGGGGTAGGACTCTATCATTCGTTGACGACATCCTCGTGTATCGACAGGGTCGAGATAGACAGGCGGTTGCCAACTATATGCAGGGCGAACTAGATCGAATTTCCTCATGGTGTGCTGATGCCGATGCCCTTGTCAACCCTGCAAAGGCAACGGTTACATGGTTCTCACTAAACAACCATATTGTGAAAACAGACCTGCCGGCAGTAAGAATGGATGGGAGCATTCTGAGTAGAACCCAGTCAATGACATATCTTGGCGTGAGGCTTGATCGTAGCCTGTCCTTCAGAGATCATGTCGATTATGTCATAACGAAGGCTCGAAAAGGTTTGGCAGCAATGAGAGTCATGGCGACTGCCAATATCGAGCAAAGACTGCTATTACTTCTGTTCCAAGGACTTGTGCTTTCACGCATCGAGTATGCCCTGGCCATCCTCACTGTCAGCCCTACACAGATTGGAAGACTTGAAAAGGTACAAAACGAAGCCATGCGCATCATTTTGGGCTGCACGAGAGACACCAGCTGTGTAGCAATGAGATACCTCCTTGACTTCCCGACAATGGAACACAGGATCAAGATCTGGAGAGCTCGTGCATACTTAAAAATAAGTGCAGATGAGCAGCACCCTCTGCATGACGCTGTATTCAGAGAAAAGGGTGACAGGCTAAAGAGGGGCAAATCATGGATGGGTCGGGCGGAAGATGTCGTCGGACAGGTCTGCAGTCTTACCAGTATCAACCCCGGCAAGGAATGGGTGCCGGTGCCTCCAGCTTTTAAGTGTACCTTCTCCTGCATTATCACACTCGACAGACGGTGCAGAGAGCAGAACCCTGCCGCTGTCAATGCAGAGGTTAACGCGCTCATCTATGATCACTCAGATAGCCCCGAAGTGCTCATCTATAACGATGGATCTGTTGTAAAGCAGCAGAGAAGTGCGTGGGCATTTACAGCCCGTTCAGCGGGCCGAACCGTTCAAGAATCCAGTGGTGCCCACTCTATGACCACGAGCAGCATGACGATGGAGGTGATGGCAGTTACACAGGCTTTCATATGGCTGGAATCACAGCATTATACCAACGTGTGTGTACTAAGTGACTCAATGAGCATGATTCAGAAGGTCGAAGCTGGATCTGTACGTAGACAGTGGACTGAGTCGCTGCGGAAGTCTGTTGTCCGCAAAGTCACCTTCATCTTCGTCCCGGGACATGCGAGAGTCGAGGGAAATGAACGAGCTGATAAATTGGCTGGCTCTGCACCCCCTGTAGATGGCCAACCCATGAATCGTGCGGATGTTATTAACGCCCTTAAAGATATGGCGAGAACAGAGGATTTTGACGCCAGTGATTCCACATCGCTTTCCAGGATGAAAGACCTGGGAGTAAGAATCGGCACAGCCAGACGCGAGAGGTACATCGGGAAAACAAAGCGCCTCGTCAACCAACACAGAACTGGCACTATTAGCCACCGGACGCTGATGCATATGCTGGGGGGAGGATCTGAGCACCTATGGACATGTCCGGAGTGCAACGAAGATACCCCAACTGATAACTAACTAACTAACCCTGTCGTACTCCAAGCTTTATCTGTTCGTAACTACCCTCTTTATTTCCCATTTTAATTGCTGCTACTTGGTTCCAGTAAATATTCTTTATTATTCTTAAATCTTTCCCATCAATGTTGATATCTTCTAACATTTTAATCAGCTCATCATGTTTTACTTTATCAAATGCCTTAGTATAATCTATGAAGCACAAATGTATGTCTTTCTGTTTTTCCATTGACCTTTCTATTAGTGTCCGTAATGTATATAGTACACTGTTTGTGCCCTTTCCCTCCACAAATCCATACTGTTCTTCACTAATTTCCATTTTTATTTACTTTCTAATTCTTCTCATTATGATTCTGAGTAGAATTATAGTGATATGGTTTATGAGAATAATTGTACGAAAATCTTCATTCAATTGCTCCTTGTCTTTTTGGTATAGCTATAAATACAGATTTCAGCACATCGCTCGGTAAATATCCACAGCTGTAAATATCATTCAACATTTTGGTTAATATATCTGCTCCAAATTCTCCCAATACTTCTAATTCTTCTATTGTGTTTTCATCTGGCCCAGCTGTTTTTCCTTTCTTCATATATTTTATAGCGTCAGCGATTTCTTCTTTTAGAATAGGTGGGCCTTCTAAGTTACTTTCTTCCGTTAATGCTTCCCTTTCTCCATCATATAATTCTCTTATATACCCATTCCACCTCTTCATTATATCACCTTCCTCCAATAATATCTTTACTGTTTTTGATTTCAAACACCCTATATTTATTCTTATTTTTCTTCCCTGAGTATGATTTGTTTA
>JACEFZ010002813.1:0-14856 GCA_014155875.1 Cepaea nemoralis | reverse complement strand
TTGTTTGGATTTCTTGGCAAGATTACGCTCAGTAGTTTGCCATTGCTTTCTGAGCGGCCGGCTCACATACCCCGTAAGTTACCGATGCGATCCGAACCACTGCTGATTCTCACCGACATCACGTTACATACGAGAGTATACGAGATTACGGAGAGAAGTCGCTAACCTCTAAGCCACGAAGCCGGCGCAAGAGACCCATAGCACAAGGAAATATAGACAGAATGCGAGAGAGAGAGAGAGAGAGAGAGAGAGAGAGAGAGAGAGAGAGAGAGAGAGAGAGAGAGAGAGAGAGTCTAGGGAACAAACAGGGAAATTACAGAGAGGATGCTAGAAAGAGAGAGAGAGAGAGAGAGAGAGAGAGAGAGAGAGAGAGAGAGAGAGAGAGAGAGAGTATAAATATTAAACAGAGGGATATTACACAATGGATATCAGACAGATTCTCAAGAGAGAACAAACACAGAAGAATTACAGAGATGATGCTGGAGTGAGTCTGTTCACCAGACACGTGAAACTGCGCTTCCCTGCGCTTAGTAACCCACTTATCCATAAATGAAGGTACTCCGTATTCTTTCTGTTGGTTATTAAGTGGTGGATTGCCTGCCTCTTTTCATTATTGTCTTATCTGTTTTGGTAAGCTATGACATTACATAAAGGAAGTCAATGTCTGCTCTAAACTAATTTCTTTTTAATATCCTTTACAATCTGCTAAAGAATTATATAGTATACATTTCTCATTTTAACAACAAAGAGAAACTTTATTGTATAGTATATATTCTGATCTAAGCCATAAAACCCAGATACTTCAGATTGAGATACTAGATTAAGAAAAATTAATAAAGGTCTAACTTATGTCTGTGACTAAATGCAATTGAAACACGTTGACTCGCAAAAAAGTAATTGTAGAATTTATATGGTATTTTCATTGTTGTAAAGAGATACCATTAGTGCAATAGAATTGTGCACAGTATAAACACAGTTTGTGTTGGGGTTGGGTTGGATCCGAACACAGTGGTTGGTGTTTCTGGGGCGGTCACGGCTGGCAAAGATTTATTTTCGTACCAGGGCATGCAAGTGTACAAGGACATGAGCAGGCTTGCAGATAGGGCTACTGTGGAGGCTCTTGTTGTTGATGATGATGGTGTTGTTGTTGTTGCTGCTGCTGCTGTTATATAATGTTACCTTACATAAGACTCAGAGGAAAGGCGAGACGAACATATAAACAGATTGCTACTGCTACTATTAGTGTTGGAACTCTTCGCTGGCTGCTGAGGATGGGGACAGAGCGCTTATGGGAATGCCCCGAATGCTGTGATGTCGATTCCTAAATCAATCAATCAATCAATCTTACATAAGAGGACAACTAGAAATACCCTCTTGTCTTCTATGAGTAACCAACCGCCGATCGATAGCCGCGAATATATTCCTCACATTATTGCCCCTTGGTTGCGCCAGTAGAAAGTCAACAGTTACTGTGACTGCAATGACACGTTAAGCGGACATTGCGGCAAAGAATATTGATCGTATGTCGGAGCTCCAGATTAACGCGCCAGTTTTCAGATCACCGACTAAATGGTATTACACGCGCAGAAAAATATCTTCTGTTCTATATCCCAAAAAGAAGCACTATCTATAGAAGCACTATCTATAGAAGCACAGGCCTTGGGCGATCTCATATCAAATCCCTCTATCCTATGTTTCATAACTTCGGGAAAGCTGACAAACGAAAAAGAAAATATCAAAGAGAAGGCAATAAGATAAATACCTGGATGGCTTAGCTACGTGACATAGTTCGAACTAGAACACATTCAATGTCTCAGAAACTGAAATATTGTGGCCACACTAAATAATAATAAAGAGGCAAACGGCTTTCTTTGGTCATGTGATGAGTAGAGAAGCTTTGGAGAACATCGTGACAACTGGAAAGATCGAGAGGAAAGGAGGTAGAGGCCGACCAAGAGAAATGGTGCTGGATGGATTGAGATGTGGCATGGAGGCATATCAGCAGCAGAGAAATCCAGAACACCAAAGACCGAGATGTGGAGAGATATGAACGCCTACGCCAGCTGGCAAGCACTTGCCACCGTAGTTTAGAAAGAACGGCAATGGAAGGTATGGTTTTTAGAAGAAGAGGAAGGGGACAATCAGCGCGAAGTTAGACACACGACATTAAAGATCATCATCATGTGCCATGCCGAGAAGCGTGGGCGGTCATGTTTCCCTATTTAACGCGATCACTAAAAAAAAAGTTAGTTGCATATCCTTTACAGGACGCTGCAGTCAACACCAGCATTTTTTGCTATTGTGATCTCTTGGTAAGTTTACATTCAGTAGTTTGCCATTGCTTTCTGAACAACCGGCACCCATACCATTTCGTAAAAAATGAAACGCAACGCGGTCTACTGCCAAATCGCGTGCAGACATGTTTCGAACGCGGATATGCGGGATCATGAACCGAGTAAGTAACGCCTTCGCCACGGAGCGGGCACATGATCACTAGAGTCGTGGATTAGCTCTTCTTGTCCCGACCATGCCATGTGGTCAAGCAGTCAAGATATTTACTTCTCTGCCTTTCTCTTGTTCTTTTCCTCTCGATCTTGCCAGTTGTCACCAAGTTATCTAGTTTATTTCTTCTCATAACGTTAACGATGCCCTGTGCATAAAAATTCATCAGGCAGAGAGATTGGCGAAAGATCGAGAATCTCCCTGCGGGCCGTGATCAGAGACTTTCAGTAAAGGGTCTTTCATAGAAACCAAATTACGTTGCGGCGACTAGCCTTCTTCAACAAACAAAGACACAAAACACAACATATAGACAAGGGAAAGACACCACGGTGACTACCGTAAGGCATAGTAACCGAATAAGTAGAATGGAAAGGGGGGGGGGGTAAGAATAATGGGGGGGGGGAATGAAATAAACATGTGCACAGCGTGCTTGCTACTTATTTCAAAATCCCAGGCTGTGACACTGTTGACAAGGGACTGGCGCGACCTAGTTTTGACCCGGTTATAATAACTATACAGTCGGCGCCTGTCGTGTTAGGCAGGTGGGGGGAAGGGTATATATGAGGTGTTATCACTATCACATTTATCAGGCCTGAGTGCACGGAGGAATGGATAGCCATACATCCCACCCTCCTCCCTCCCCTGTAGCCAACGGCGATCCCAGGGGTCATCCTACCTAGCTCACGCTTGCTAGGGTGTCGACTATATTTCAAGACAAAAAAAGATTATAGACATGAGCTGTATTCAAAAACAAAAACAATCGAATACAGAGGTTCTAGAACAGTGGTTCCCGGGATGGTTAACCCGGTCAACAAATGCCCGCAGAAGTCGGATGTGTCGGCCTAACGGCGCAAGAACGCAGTTTTGCTGTAAACAGGCACAACGCAATCACATCCGGAAAAAAATAAAAACTGCATGAACGCAAAAGAAGAAGAAGAACAGTGGTTCTCAACCGGTTTCCGGGGGTGGGGTGGGGGGGGGGCAATTAAGATTATTTCAAGATAGCATTAATACAAGAACCAGTTACTGGATATTGTTTTTCCATCTACATTTTACAGTTCTGTACTTCTCGCCCTAATGAAATTCGTTTTATAACGTAAGTAGGCCCGCAAATTACGTTTTGTGTAGATGTCTAGACTTGTTCTAGTATGTGTTATTAAATTTAGCTTCCATTTTTATCTATACTGTGTAAGGGTGGGGGGGGGGGAGGGGGGGAGGGGTTTATAGGGAGGAAATTCAAAAGGTGGGGGGGGGGCGGTGACGTTCTGAACATATGGTAAAGGGGGGCATGGGCCAAAAAAGGTCGAGAACCACTGTTCTAGAAAAACTGGGAATGAAGAGAGAGTTGATGAAAGAAATAAAAAAGAAGTAAGTGAAATATGTCGGCCACGTTAAAAGACATAATGTTTTTTGTTCCGTATCCCTTACGGGACGTTGCAGTCAACACCAGCATTTTCAGCTGCTGTTGATGTACTAGGCAAGTGTTACGTTCAGTAGTTTGCCATTGCTTTCTGAACGACCGGCCCCTATACCTTTTTCGAAAAAACCAGCATCGGTGTGTTTCGAACCCGGGTATACGGGCTCACAAACCGCGTTCGCAAGCCACAGAGACCGATAAAAGACATAATACTCTTATAAAAACCATACTGGGGGAGGGAGGACAAGGTTGGGGGAAAGCGAGCAAGAGGTAGACAACGATACCAGTGGGAAGATAACATCCAGAGATGGACGAACATCAGCCTGACAGAATATACAGTCAGGGCGAGAGACAGACAGTGTTGGAGATCCATAGCAGCCAACCTTCATTGCGGAGACGGCACCTGATTGATTGATTGATTGATTGTATTCAAACTATATTAGGTTATAGCCCGCTGTTTTCTAAAGAGGTCCAGGCCAAGACGATGACACATTGTTCTACCTTGGTCAGACTTCGACATAACCGACGGGAAAAGCGCCCTGGCTCTTAAACTTCCGGTACACTGATGACGAGGTAGCGGGATCGCTTCCTTCACGCGCCAGTTTTCACTTCAATTCTGGTTCAGGCAATCAATTAATCAGCTGCTGTTTCCACAATGAAGGTTGGCTGCAATGGATTTTCAACACTGTCTGTCTTTCGCCCTGACGGTACATTATGTTAGATTGATGTTCGTCCATCTCTTGATGTTATCTTCCCACTTTTATCGCTGTCTACCTCTTGCCCACTTGCCCCAACTTTACCCTCCTATATGGTTTGTGTAAGCATATTGTGTCTTTTATCGTGGCCGAAATAATTCGCTCTCCTCTTTTTTATTTCTTTCATCAACTTTTTGTTCATTCCCAGTTTTTCTAGAACCTCTGTATTTGAGTGTTTTTGTATATATATTCTTCTACATATCCACATCACCATGGACATATTGGAATTTCTAATTGCTTGTTCAGTGCCCAAGCGACCGCGCTTACTTATAGCAGCATGGAATGTGACAAACAATAACATTTGACAAATTAATCAATGGCAAACTACTGACCCGCGGGCCAGGTACTCAGTTCCCCATCGAAACGAGGGTTTTATTTTAATTCACATGTTCTCCTGGTTCGAGCCAGCCTGAAATGGCTGATACGCGAAGTAAAGACGGCTAGAGTGATCTGGATCACATCATACATCAAGTGCCTATTGGTCAATAAAAATATGGGAATAGCACCATATACACAATACGCATAAAGGCGTGAAGGAAGATGTCTTTACTTATCTTTACCTATGCCTTGGTCCATTTAACGGGATATAGTGTTTGTTCTGCACACATTAGCCTGGTATGAGTCTGTTCCTTGCAACCAAAGAGACAGCAGCCACGTTAACAACACCAAAAAAAAAAGCCTTAAATGAGATGGTAAGGCCTCAGGCTTTGACCTGTAGCGCGGGGTCCCGTACTTCAGGCATGGCTAGAGATAGTAGGTGCGAACAGAAATAGCACATGAAACCGAGTCGAGCCTGTCACCCTGTATCGCTTTAACCGTAGCATTACCTAAGGCGATAAGGCATCGGGTTATTTTAATAGTTAATTTCAACTTCTCTATGTAACTATTTTTTTTTTTATGTCATCAACGCGTAGTGAACCATCTTGTACACTATAAGCAGTAAAGCAGTGGAAGCATTCAATGGTGGGATGTGTACCTGGTCGTCGTCCGAATGCCACTAATGTGACAATATACCTGTGGTAACAGCGACCTTTGTGACTAGTTTAGCCACCATTTTAGCGCGGCTTCAAGTGATTAGGTAGGGAACCGTATCTCGCTGCTTTGCGAAACGCTAGTAATTCAGCCAGGGAGACAGCTACTTGTGGGACTAACGACGCGCTGTGTGTTCGCTTGGCTTTCGTGGAAAGGATTTTTGGATTTTTGTTTTATAGGTATGTAGAGTGTTTCGTTCTGTTGTGAGACATGCACGCTGTCTGTCTGTCTGTCTGTCTGTCTGTCTGTCTGTCTGTCTGCCTGCCTGTCTGTCTGTCTCTGTCTGTCTGTCTGTCAACCCTTTGAAAATAACGTTCATTCGTTTGTACGTTCTTATCTGTCTGTCTGTCTGTCTGTCTGTCTGTCTGTCTGTCTGTCTGTCTGTCTAGATAGATAGATAGATAGATAGATAGTCCACTGTCTATCCGCTCCATCCATCTATCGGTCTAGCATTCATCCATTCGTTTCACCACCCATCCATCCCTCCCTCCATCCATCCGGCTTTACATCCGGCTTTCCATTCGTCCATCCATCCATCCATCCATCCATCCATCTATCCATCCATCCATCCATCCATCCATACGCTCATCCACCCATCCGTCCGTCCGTACATCCAACCATCCATTCATCCACCCATCGATCCATCCGTCCATCAATCCGTCCATCCATCCATCCATCCGTCCGTCCGTCCATCCATAATAATATGCCTTACGGATGGGTGTGGACCATCATGCACTCCCCATGTCATCATCTTCAACACAATGTATCATTTCATGTGCTGGCAAGCAATGATGGCATAATGTCAAGAATCTTCTCTCCCTGTCTTCCTATATCCCTCTTTCCATCAATATTTTTTAGCTGTGATCCAGGTTTTCTCTCGTCATAATGTGATACAAAATTGATCACCTCCTGTTTATTTTAGATGTCAAAATTATTTACCGAATACTTCTGTAATTGTGTTGTTGTTTTCTTTTTTTCTTTTTTTTTTCGTGGCTTATTCGTGGGGTATGTGGTGTGGGGATTGCGAATGTATAATTGTGTCGTATATATAATATATAATAATAATATAATAATGTATAATTGTATGAGTCCTGGTAGTTCAGAAAGCAATGGCAAACTGAACGTAAACTTGCCCAGGAATCACAAACAGCCAAAAATTGCTGGAGTTGACTGTGACGTCCTGTAAAGGATATGCAACTAACTTATTCGTGAAGGTTACTCTTCGGATCCTGTACCACAGAATCTGGTGGGAGTGACAGGAGGTGGGGGAGGGGGGTAATTATACCAAACTTTTCTTATTTTGTAGAAACAGCCCACACTATAGATTGGATCAGACTTGTGCGAATTGGAGGATGACGTCTACTTCTCAATCACACCGCCACTCTCTAGTTAATACTTTAAACTTGTCTGTACCAGTACCAGTTTTGTTTCACTTCAATACGGTCTCTCACACTTCCGTATTGAAAGGGTAAAAGCAGCCCCATGGGAGAAGCTGTCGTTATGGTGTGTAGTGTATGGCCGTAACATATTTTAGGCCACGACACATGAGGTGTGGAGTGTATGGCCGTAACATATTCTAGGCCACGACACATGAGGTGAGCTGACCAGTTCCCTTCTTCGTCGTCTTTCCTTCCCTGACTAGTCCTCCAAAAATTATGAAAATGTACTGATTAGTTTGATGAGGCTTTCGACCACACATATTGGAACAGATTGGAATCCTTCCTCTGCTGGGGATTGAACTCGTACCATTGCCCTGGCAGACACGAGCACTAACCATTGTACCACCACGCCCTAAAAAAAATGTCCCGAAGGCGGAACCTGCCCTGGGTCTGTTATGTGATGGGGTCATGACCTTTTGTAGGCCTAAATGCGCGGAGGAATAGGTGGCCAGTCTTTTCCTCGTGCCCAATTCTTAACCATTTGAAAATAAAGCTCGTTCGTTCGTTGTTTTGTAGTTGAATGACGAATGCAGGCGTCAAACACATTATCAGCGTGGTCCCATATCAACTACACCAGCGCCCGTTCTGTGGCTCCGCTTTCTTAATATACTCCGGTGATTGCCGATTAGATTTCATGCACATAAAGAAAATAGCATCATCATCATCATCATCTGCCCTGCCAGTTGGCGTAGGCATTCATGGCTCTCCACAGATCTCGGTCTTTGGTGTTCTGGATCAACTCTGCTGATGATATTCCTCCGTGCCACCGTCTCAATCCATCCAGCATCATTTCTCTTGGTCTGCCTCTACCTCTCTTCCCCTCGATCTTTCCAGTTGTCACGATGTTCTCCAGTGCCTCTCTTCTCATCACGTGACCAAAGAAAGCTGTTTGTCTCTTTCTTATTGTTGTATTTAGTGTTCTATATAAAGAAAATAGCAGAGGCAGAAAATAAAGCGGATTGATCATTTTTACGCGAACGTCATCATATACTTGTTTGAACTCTTAACTTCGCACTGTTCTAAACAGTTACTGACTCAGATCTTCCTGTACCAAGCAACTCTCTATTATACGTTTGTTTTATTATTGTATACGTGATGTAGGGAGCCGTGCTAGCACAGTAGCTAGCACGCTTGCCTGCCAACCCGGGGATCACGTGTTTGAATCCCGATCCAGACCGATGTATAACAAACGACTTGAGCTCTCAGGCTCACTCAGTCTAAACTCAGTACCAGAAAATGTTATGTGAAGTAAAGACGACCGGAGAGAGATATTGACCATATCACCCATCGCGTGCCGGTTGTTCTATAAAAAAATATGAAGCAAGCACCTTGTAGGCCTACTCAGTATGTCTCAGGGTGTATAAAATAGTCCCGTACTTTACCTGCAAACACAATGTAATCTCCCTAACTTATTTTGTCCAACCGACCATAACATTAATGCCCTATCGATTATAACATGAATGTCCTTGTGAGGTGGTGGAGAAAAAGGTGAATGGTTGAAATTCAATAGTGTGGTCCCCCCGTGGTGAAGTGGTGTAGAAGATATTGACTTTGAGATCTAGGGGAATCCCAGATAAAGACAGTTCTCACACTAAAAGGTTAGCCCCTCTGAAGAGAACCAGAAATGGCTCAGAGACCCCCAAAAGTGAGAAACTAAACAGGCATTGTCAAGTCTTACACTGTTTATATGTGAAGTAAGGTTCTCTCAGATAGACTTTAGGAGCCTGGGAGGTTCCGTAGACAAAGATATAACTATACAGAGTAGTTTGCCACATGAGGTCTCCCAGCCTCACGCTGCTCCTAATATGTGATAATTGCAAATTGCACTTTGTAATACACACAAAATCTGAATAGACGTCACAAGTGAGTGAACATCAAATACCCAGTAAACTCTAAAGTGTATTAACAAATGCTGGGGGGGGGGGGGGGGGGGGGGGGGGGGGGGGCTGCTGAAGAGCACCGTACAACATTACATGCATATGTGGAAACCATGAATGCAAGAATCATCAAAATTCAAAATACATCAGAAGATAATCCAACTAATAAATGTATGAATGTGCATGGTCTTTCCTTCTCTCCTGTTACCTGGAAGCTGAAATACAGATAGATTTTTTTTCCTATTGTTTCTGGATGACTAAGAATTATACTATAGGATTGGTTCACTGGATGTCAAAAGTCCATTGGGAGCATCCTAGTAAATCTTATTGAGTTAATTAGTTTATGTTGGAAATGATCTCCTTGAAGATGGTTCCTATGATCAGGGGTGTAAAATCTCTTGGTGGTGCAAAGGACATGTGTCATTGTGGTAGAATTAAAATGAGTAGGGACCAGCTGGATGGGGTGTGGTAGGGCAGTTAATGGTTACAGCACTTGAGGACCTCTCCAAGGCAAGCACCTGTTTCATGGAACTTGACGAACAACTGTCCATTCACTCAGAATGGTAGATCTGAGCTTCACTTCCACATCACAGACTAGTACAGGTAGCCAAACTCATGCTAGTAGACCACACGAACACCACTCTCCCTGCTGACAATATAAACACATTTCCCCGATATATATTTTGCAAACCACCAAATTTCATCGTGAGAAGGAGAATGAAAGAAAAAGGGGGAAGAAGGGGAAGAAAGAAGAAGGTGAAGGAAGTGTGGTATCACCCAGACTTAGATCTATAACCCCTTCCTTCCTAGGGTGTTGGAATCCAATTAGACTGCTGAGGGGTGGAACCGGTTCTGCGTAGTAGTCATCATCTGGTCATCATTGATGTCAGGATGTGTGGGTGTCCCAGGAACATCAGTTGAGATATAGACATCAGATGAAGGGATGAGGACATACAGCTAGTGACAGGGATGTAAATGATGAGACAGAGACATCAATGTTACCATAAAGCAAGGATGATGATATGAGAACATCGCATGATAATATAAAAAATCAATGTCAAAACCCATTTTCCATGTCGAAAAATGTAATATGGTTTGCTGCCTTTCTCAGGTAAGATTTCGTTCACAAGTGCCACCTCTTCTCCATCATCACCAGCTCACTTGCCTTCTATTTATTGGGGTATAAATTCGAAACATTTTCTCCCACAGTTATAAGTAGCAATAATCAAACTCCCTTTGTGAGCCATTCACAAATATGAAAAAGTATAGATCATTCTCATGAAACACATGGGACATTTCCCAAAAATGGAAACACATAAAATCCCTTGTCATGAAAACTGAGCATATAAATTAAGCGCGAAACCCACAAGACAAAATTCGAGAACGAATACGACGTGTCTGCATCCAGAGTGTTACTGGAACGATGAGCTTCGAAAGCATACATTCTCAGTGAGACATTGAGCATTTTTTTGTTAGCCGTATGTGGTATGATGCCGATTCTGACATCCGAATGGATAGGAACGCTCGTTCTTATGTATCCGGTGTGCTGATGCCGAGGTTCAACTCTCACACTGGTCAGTGAACTAAAATGTTCACTTCTCGTCCTTGACTTGGGGACGTCAATTACAAGTACCTAGGAGTCGGGAGTGGGTTCACCTGCTGGTAATAGGAAAAGCTAATGCACGCAACAAAAATAAGTCCAGTGCACTAGAAGTAGTGGCACGTGTATGGGCTACGCTTAAGTTTAAAACGAGCGAGTGCAAAATTAAAAGAAAATAAAACATCAATCATTGGAATCAATCACTTCTAGTTGTGGCGGTTACCGCAGGACACACACAAAAAATAAAACATCAATCATTGAAATCAATCACTTCTAGTTGTGGCAGTTACCGCGGGACAAAAAAAAATAAAACATCAATCATTGAAATCAATCACTTCTAGTTGTGGCAGTTACTGCAGGACACACAAAAAAAAAAAAACATCAATCATTGAAATCAATCACTTCTAGTTGTGGCAGTTACCGCAGGAAACAAAAAAAATAAAACATCCATCATTGAAATCAATCACTTCTAGTTGTGGCAGTTACCGCAGGACACACAAAAATAAAACATCAATCATTGAAATCAATCACTTCTAGTTGTGGCAGTTACAGCAGGACACAAAAAAATAAAACATCAATCATTGAAATCAATCACTTCTAGTTGTGGCAGTTACCGCAGGACACAAACAAAAATAAAACATCAATCATTGAAATCAATCACTTCTAGTTGTGGCAGTTACCGCAGGGACACAAAAAAAATAAAACATCAATCATTGAAATCAATCACTTCTAGTTGTGGCGGTTACCGCAGGACACAAAAAAAAATAAAACATCAATCATTCAAATCAATTACTTCTAGTTGTGGCGGTTACCGCAGGACCAAAAAAAAAAAAACATCAATCATTCAAATCAATCACTTCTAGTTGTGGCAAAATAAAACATCAATCATTGAAATCAATCACTTCTAGTTGTGGCAGTTACCGCAGGACACAAAAAAAATAAAACATCAATCATTGAAATCAATCACTTCTAGTTGTGGCGGTTACCGCAGGACACAAAAAAAAATAAAACATCAATCATTCAAATCAATTACTTCTAGTTGTGGCGGTTACCGCAGGACCAAAAAAAAAAAAAACATCAATCATTCAAATCAATCACTTCTAGTTGTGGCAAAATAAAACATCAATCATTGAAATCAATCACTTCTAGTTGTGGCAGTTACCGCAGGACACAAAAAAAATAAAACATCAATCATTGAAATCAATCACTTCTAGTTGTGGCGGTTACCGCAGGACACAAAAAAAATAAAACATCAATCATTCAAATCAATTACTTCTAGTTGTGGCGGTTACCGCAGGACCAAAAAAAAAAAAACATCAATCATTCAAATCAATCACTTCTAGTTGTGGCAAAATAAAACATCAATCATTGAAATGAATCACTTCTAGTTGTGGCAGTTACCGCAGGACACAAACAAAAATAAAACATCAATCATTGAAATGAATCACTTCTAGTTGTGGCAGTTATCACAGGACACAAACAAGTAGCTGAAAGTGGTAACTGGAAATTGGCCGACCAAAGCAATATACATCTTCTACATTTATTATGGATAAAAGAAAGCGTATAAAAAGCAAGAGAGTCGACTTCATTGCCCCGGGTTTTATCCCATATGGCTCGGTCTATTTCCACAGGACGGCCTGCCGAAAGCGTCGCACAAAGCACGAACTCCCTTGCCTCAGCGACGACCCACATGAGTCTCCGAGAAAATAGCACCTGTGAACCGTACGACGTAAGCCGAATCGAACCCATAACCCTTCGCCGCGGAGGATACCTTATAATTGAGTACACAGCAAGAGCCGGCGTCTGTGGCGAAGGACTGGCGAATGCGATTCGCAGTCCCGCTTACCGTGTTGGAAATACCGCTACACCGTGCCTTTCTCATTTCGGGATGGGCACACGTTAAGTTAATTGCATATCCTTTACATGACGTCGCCGTCAACCCCATCATATTATTTGTTGCTGCTTGTGGTCTCTTGGCAAGTTAATGTTCGGTAGTTTGCCATTGCTTTCTGAGCGACCGATACCCATACCACTTAATAATATCCAATATATCCATATTAACAAGCGTGGAAACTGGTCCTTGACTTTATTTACAACAATAAGGTCGACGTCTGTGGAAACTGGTCCTTGACTTTATTTACAACAGTAAGGTCGACGTCTGTGGAAACTGGTCCTTCACTTTATTTACAACTCTGTGGCTAAGGGCTTGCGAATGCGGTTTGTGAGCCCGTATACCCGGGTTCGAAAAACGGCGATGCTGGCTTTTTCGAAAAAGGTATAGGGGCCGGTCGTTCAGAAAGCAATGGCAAACTACTGAACGTAACACTTGCCTAGTACATCAACAGCAGCTGAAAATGCTGGTGTTGACTGCAACGTCCCGTAAGGGATACGCAACACAATTTAGAAAGAAGGTCGGCGTCTGTGGAAACTGGTCCTTGACTTTATTTACAACAGTAAGGTCGGCATCTGTGGAAACTGGTCCTTCACTTTATTTACAACAATAAGGTCGACGTCTGTGGAAACTGGCCCTTGACTTTATTTAAAACAATAAGGTCGACGTCTGTGAAAACTGGTCCTTGACTTTATTTACAACAGTAAGGTCGGCGTCTGTAGAAACTGGTCCTTGACTTTATTTACAACAATAAGGTCGGCGTCTGTGGAAACTGGTCCTTGACTTTATTTACAACAATACGGTCGGCGTTTGTGCAAAATGGTCCTTGACTTTATTTACAATAATACGGTCGGCGTTTGTGCAAAATGGTCCTTGACTTTATTTACAATAATACGGTCGGCGTTGGTGCAAAATGGTCCTTCATTTTATTTACAGTGATACGGTCGGCATCTGCGGGTTAGGTGTAGTGAAGGCACCTACACAATCCCGACATGCCGGATGCGAGGTCAGCTGCAGGAGGAAGCAGACCCACTTGTGTTGATTTGTAACTATGGTATGAGCGTCGGTCGTGCAGAAAGCAATGGCAAATTATTGAATGTAAACTTGCCTAGTAAGCAGCAAACAGAAACAGCAAAATTATGTTGTGGTTGATTGCGACGTTCTGTAAAGGATATGCAACATAGCAAGAATGATGGTACTGACTTAGTAGGCTACCGCTGATAACGCTGTCTTACTATTTTGTTGCTTCTACCGCCGTTAACCTTTATGCTCAGTCACTCCGCTTGATAAACTATGTCTAGAAAACATCTCTTTGTATGCACTTCACAAGTGAGCCGAAGTTATAGAGGGCACGACCTCGCTCTAAACCCACTGGGGCGTGAAGATCGATGTTCCACGATACGCGAGTCGTTTGATAATCGACATAATATGTTGAGTATTACCTACCGAAGAAGAACAGCCCTGCCTTGAGGTAGTCGATTATTTAGCATGTTTGCTTAATACTGTATTATTACGCATTAATGCTCTACGGCCGGCTTTGTGGCGAATGGGTATTGGGGAAATTCGTAATCCCGCATACCGCGTTCGGAACACAGCTGCGGGCGATTTGGAAGCAGACCACCTTGAGTTATGTTCCTTATATAAAGGTATGAGTACTGGTCGTTCAGAAAGCAATGGCAAACTACTGAACGTAAATGTGCCAAGAAATCACGAACAGCCAAAGAATGCTGAGGTTGACTGCAACGTCCTGTAAAGGTTATGCAACTAATTTTAATGCTCCACAAAATCTAAATCAATGAAAACCGTACTGGGTTGGAATAGACAGAATAAAGACAGTCGGAATATTAATACTACGCATATTTCATGGATGCGAAGCTAAGATAGTGAGCAAATCAGTTAAACAAACACATATCAGCCTTTGAATATAAGTGTTACTGAAGAGTATTAAAACTTAATTGAAGGAAAAAGAGAAGAAGAAGATGTTGAAGACGATTCGTTATAAAGACAAATAAAACAGGAAAATCATATATTGAGGAGATATAAAATCTCATGAAGTTCTTGAAAAGATCACCATGGAGGGAAGTGTACCGAGAAGGCGGAGAAGAGGTAGATCGCAAGGAAGAGGAATTAAAGATGTGATTGATTATGTCCACGTGACAGCAACAGAGGCGACAAATAGATGATGTACGTGTGACAGCAAAAGAGGCGACACATAGATGATGTTCACGTGACAGCAACAGAGGCGGCACATAGTACACGTGACAGCAACAGAGGCGGCACATAGTACACGTGACAGCAACAGAGGCGGCACATAGTACACGTGACAGCAACAGAGGCGGCACA
>JACEFZ010002812.1:0-24454 GCA_014155875.1 Cepaea nemoralis | reverse complement strand
ATTTATATCTATTGGTTTGCCTTTGATTTTGACCATTATAACTCTATCTGAAATGCACCAGTGTCCAGTCATAGATTTGGCTGTATTTTCATCAAATATTATTCCTACACATTTTTCATGTGTGTCCCCTCCAGAATAAATTATTGTGTGTTTGTCGGTTATAATTTTGCCAGATCCCTTCCATCTCATCTCACTTATGCCTAGTATATTCATTTTCATGTTTTCCATTTCTCTTAGAACATTGTTTAACTTTCCTAGCTCATTTAATGTCCTAACATTCCACGTTCCTACTCTAAATTTATTTAGTTTAGTTATTGTTTTAGTTTTGCCATCAGTAGCTGGATGACGGTCTGGTGTCACCTGTGGCTCATGACTGTCCCTACCGGACGAGGATGTCCTAAGACAGCTATTAACGTCGTTCACTATTTCTGAAATGTGTGTCGCCATGAAATCTTGGGAAGATAATGTGGTGGTTTCCCCTTGCCTTCCACATTCACACGGTGGTCTTTTAACTCTGCCTTTGATAGCCATTTCCGACTGTCAGGACAAGTGAGTGCCCTGCTCAGTTTCTACACGTCTTCCTTTCATTCCAGCGCTGCCAAATGTCGTATTTTTTATCTTCTTCCTTCTCCTCCCTCCTCCCCTTCCCAAAGTATGTACGTAAATATATGATGATGATGATGAAAGAATCCCCGAACCAAAACGCTAGGGAAAGCGAAGAAAATGACGTGACTACACAGAATCGTCACACGGCAATTATCATCATCATCAATTGCCGTGCCGGCTGGCGTAGGCGTTCATGGCTCTCCGTAGATCTCGGTCTTTGGTTTTCTGGATCAACTCTGCTGCTGATATTCCTCCATGCCACGGCAATATCAATAACAATTCATCTTTTTATGTGTTTTTTAAGTTATCTACAGTCATGTAGAAAGAACAATCAATGGAAGGACCAAAATCACAGAACCCAGACGAGTATGAATTCGGAATGGCGAACTCCCTCCTCCTCTCTTCTCCTCCCTCCACCCTCCTCCTCCTCCGCTTCCTCCTCCCTCTACCTCCTCCCCCTCCTCCTCCTCCCTCCACCCTCTTCCTCTTCCTTCCTCCTCCATCCTCCTCCCTCCTACTCCTTCCTCCTTCTCCCTCCGCCTCCTCCCTCCTCCTCTCTTCTCGTCCTCCCTCCTCCTCCCTCTACCTCCTCCCTCCACCCTCACCTCCTCTCTCCTCCTCCATCCTACTCCCTCCTAATCCCTTCTCCTCCTCCCTCCTCCCTCTACCTCCTCCTCTTTCCTCTACCTCCTCCTCTTCCCTCTACCTCCTCCCTTCTCCTCCTCCTTCTCCCTACGCCTCCTCCCTCCTCCTCCTCTCCCATCCTCCTCTCTCCTTCTCCTCCTCCTCCCTCCGCCTCCTCCCTCCTTCTCCTCCTCCCTCCTCCTCCCTCCGCCTCCTCCCTCCTCCTCCTCTCCCATCCTCCTCTCTCCTTCTCCTCCTCCTCCCTCCGCCTCCTCCCTCCTTCTCCTCCTCCCTCCTCCTCCCTCCGCCTCCTCCCTCCACCTCCTCTCCACTCCTCCCCTCCTCCCTTCTCCTCCCTCTTCCTCCTCCCTCCTCCTCCCCCTCCTCCCTCTCCCTCCTCTTCCTCTCCCTTCCTCCTCCATCCTCCTCCCTCCTACTCTTTCCTCCTTCTCCCTCCGCTTCCTCCCTCCTCCTCTCTTCTCCTCCTCCCTCATCCTCCCTCTACCTCCTCCCTCCACCCTCACCTCCTCTCTCCTCCTCCATCCTACTCCTCCTCCTCCCTTCTCCTCCTCCCTCCTCCTCCCTCTACCTCCTCCTCCCTTCTCCTCCTCCTTCTCCTTCCTCCTCCTCTCCCATCCTCCTCCCTCCTTCTCCTCCTCCTCCTTCCTTCTCCCTCCGCCTCCTCCCTCCTTCTCCTCCTCCCTCCTTCTCCCTCCACCTTCTCCCTCCTCCTCCTCTCCCCTCCTCCCCCTTCTCCCTCCTCCTCCCTCCTCCCTCCTTCTCCCTCCTCCTCCTCTCCCCTCCTCCAATTCCTACCCTCTTCCGCTTCCCCTCCCCTCCTTCCTCTCCCTCCTCCATCCTCCTCCTCCCTCTTCCTCCTCCCCCTTCCTCCTCCTCCCTTTTCATCCTCCTCCTACCTCCTCCCTCCTCCTCTCTCCTCCTCCCTCATCCCTTTTCCTCCCTCCTCCTCCCTCTACCTAATCCCTCCTCCTCCTCCTTCCTCCACATCCCTCCTCCTAATACCCTCTTCCTTTTCCCCTCCCCCTCCTCCCTCTCCCTCCTCTTCCTCCTCCATCCTCCTCCTCCCTCTTCCTCCTCCTCCCTCTTCCTCCTCCTCCCTCTTCCTCCTCCTCCCTCCTCCCTCCTCCCTCCTCCTCCTCTCTCCTCCTCTTTCCTCCCTCTACCTCCCTCCACCTCCTTCCTCCACATCCCTCCTCATCATTCCTCCTCCTCCCTCCTCCCTCCTCCTTCTCCCTCCTCCTTCTACATCTTCCTCCTCCCTCCTTCTCCCTCCTCCCTCCTCCTCTTCCCCCGTCCTCCTCCTCCCTCCTCCTCCTCCTTCTCCCTTCTCCCTCTTCCTCCTCCCTCTTCCTCCTCCCTCCTCCTCCCCCTCCTCCCTCTCCCTCCTCCTCCCTCCTCCTCCCTCCTTATCCCTCCTCCTAATACCTCCTCCTCTCTCCTCCTCCTACTCTCTCATACTTCCTCCTCCTCCCTCCTCCTCCCTCCTCCTCCTTCTCCTCTTCCCCCCTCCACCTCCTAATTTCTCCTCCTCCCTCCTCCTCCCTACTCCTCCCTCCTCCTCCTCTCTCCGCCTATCTCTTCCTCCCTCCTCCACCTCCCTCCTCCTCCCTCCTTCACCCACTTCCTCCTCCTTCTTCCTACTCCTCCTTTTTCTGCTTCTTCTGCTGCTGCTGCCGCTGCTCCATTTACCCAAGTTAATTGTTGGGGGAATATGTAAAGATCTTTCAAGTGCTCTTTCTAATGCTTTTTGTAAGTTGGTCTTCGTTTATCTAAGGTTGCTCTAACCGCAACCAATAAATGATTATACAGACAGACAGACAGACAGACAGACAGACAGACAGACAGACAGACAGACAGACAGACAGACAGACATTCGGGAACGGGGACTTATATGAATTAAATGAGATGCTCCCCATCTGGAGTTGGGCGAAGCCGGGCCGGGTCAGATAGACAGACAGACAGACAGACACACACACAGATAGACAGACAGATAGATAGTCGGGAACGGGAACGGGAGCTTATATGACTACTTATATGAATTAAATGAGATGCTCCACACCAGGAGCCAGGGCGATGCCGGGCCGGGTCAGAAAGACAGACAGACAGACAGACAGACAGACAGGAACGGGAACGGGAGCTTATATGACTACTTATATGAATTAAATGAGATGCTCCCCACCAGGGACTGAGCGAAGCCGGGCCGGGTCTGCTAGTTAGTGAATAAAGTAATAGCTTACAAAACTCCACAGTTTCTTCAGCTTATTCAATCTCATGCAATTAACAACAAGCGCTTAAGTTTATTATATGTTCCAAAACCTAGATTGGAATTATACAAAAGATGCTTTGCGTATTCTAGTGCTCACTTATGGAATTACCATCCAACAGATCTGAAAATACTAATAAGTCCATGCACATTCAACCGAACATTATGTGGAGTGCTTGCAGATGTGTAAATTCTGTCTAGTATGGCTTATGTGTTGTGTAGTCCTATTTTTGTGTGCTGTTGCAATGTTATTATGGTGTATGTATGTGAAAGCGTGTGTTAAATTGTGTGTGCCTATGATATTCTGCAGCATATCTATTTGGTGCATTCCATTCCTGTCACTTTTAATTGATTGTGTCTTGATTCTTGCCTGTCCTCTCCCTATAATATCCACATCTGATAGTACAAAATTGAAGTCCCTGCAGGGATAACACTTTGTCCTCTGTATGTTTGTGTGAGCAGGGTGTCTAATTCATGTTAAAAAATTGTTGGATGACTGTAAGTAGGTGGAGCATGTAAGTTCGCTATGGTCAATGCATGTATAGTATTTTCTACCTGTGTTATGCACATTCGCCCCTGGTCATCTGTGTGTGTTCTAATAATATCCCACCTGTCTTATGCTTGCAGTATAGCTGAACCTGACCCAATTTTGTGTATGCCTGAACTAAAGCATGAGTTAGACACCTACTTGTGTGGTGATTTGTTGTGCGAATGTTTTTGAATATATGTTTGTTAATTGTAGTAGTGTAACGTCTGGTTTGTGTTTGCAAAGCAGTGTGATGATGTGTTGTAATTGTGTACATATACCACAAATATTTAAAGTAATAATAATTATATCACTAGTCATTGTAATTTGAATAAAACAAATAAATGAGATATAATTACAAAATAAATTCGTACAGCAAGTTGTTTTCCACGATTGACATGTCTAGGCTTACAGATATTTATGCAACTGGATCTTCTTGATCTTCGTTCTTGTCACATGTGTCGGTGTCTACAAAGAGGGTGTCTGTATGCTGTATATGTCCTATTCATCTTGTACTTGCTTTTCTTCTTATTCTGCTTGTTCATTTACCCTTGTCTTGTGATCTTCGATAATGCTTTGGTTTTTCTTTCTTTTCCGGATGGATCCAGCTGGTGAAAGATCATCTGTGAAAGTGTCTGAACTGTCGAGTGACTGAAGTAGACTTCTGTCTTCCTTTTTTCTCTTATTTGGATTGCTGACGATGTGAAAACCGTCAGTCTGCAATTTTTTTGTTTTTTGTTTTGTTTTTTGGGGATTGTTTTCTTATGTGGTGTTTTCTTCTGTGCTCCCGTCTTCCTTTGTGTTGATTTGACTATTGAAAATGTGTATCATTTCTGTTCTGAGGAGCGGATGGTCGCACGAGAGGCGGGTAATCTTCTTGACTTTGTTCACTGATTGCTGCTGCTGGTGTTATCGCTGTGTTGGTTTTGTATGAAATAGTATGGGTGTGGGACGTTCAGAAAGCAGTGGAAAACTACTGAATGTACACTTGCTCAGGAATCACGAAGAGCCACAAAATGCTGTGATTGACTGTTACGTCCTGTAAAGGACATGCAAATAACATTTTTTTTATCTTGAGCACACTTAAGGCAGTTGGCCTTTCTCCCCGGCATCTTAATCAGTTAGTTAGTTAGTTAGTCTTTCCTCTTGAACCCAAGGCGGCGCCATAAGACAGAAGTCATTTTCTCCATGCCTGGCGGTTCGCTGCCACCTGTTGAAGATCTTCGAGACACAGACCTTCTCTCGGAAATGTTTCCTTAGTGACTCAATGAGTAAGCTCAGGAATATAGCGATAGGTGGTCCCGAAGACAGTGGTTAGTGTTTCTGAATCGGTCACGTCTGGCAAAGTTTTGTTTTATTTTCATACTAGGGCATGCGGGTGTCCAAAGAAATGAGCAGGTTGACAGGCTTGCAGGTAAGGCTACTGTGGAGGGAGGACGAGCCATGGACCAGGCAGGCATTCTGAATGCTCTACGAGAAGCAAGTCGTTGGCGAGAACCACGTGATGACTGTGAATCTACAACCATGGTCAGACTGCGAGAACAGCAAGTTAAAAGAGGTGTAGCCAAACAAGAACACTATGCAGGAACCAAAGAAGATTGATAAACCAACACAGAACTGTTGTCGTGAACCGCTTCACGCCATGGAATTCACTGAGGAGGGGATCTAAATGGTTCGATATGCAATGAGGATGATCTGTCGACTAACTAACTAACTAACACGGTAGCAGATTGATAGAGATTATTTCACACAGACGCACAAACAAAAAACCTCTACAGCCAGCAGAGACACACTCACTTCGTTCTGGCGCACGTTCACTGACCACATGTAGACATTACGCTTGGTGAACATCTTTCTCTGTTGTTATTGTTACTGTAGCACGTGTTGTGCTGTCCTCACTACAATCATCCTCTTTCTGTCTCAGCTCAGTGCGATGCCACTCGTAGTTCACTACTGTCACCCTCACATCGGTCTAAGTGGACACCCACTATAAAATACATGTAGAGTTGTGATGGAATCTAATTGTCGGGCGAAAATACTTCCGAGCTTGGTGCTGAAAAACTATTTGTCGTATATGTGCTGTACCAAAAGAACTGCGTTGTGTATAATCGAGTAAAACTTGTGTTGGTCGCTGTAGTGTGTGTGTAAAGAATGAATGTCGTATTAGTTACTTGTTCTTTTTTACCACTTTAGTGTCGTCCCTGGAGTGAAGAGAATCGATACCCACATTTGTTTTAATTCAATATCTCTATTCTGGAGATATCCAGTAGACTCCGTCCACACACTCCCTCAATCTGAAGACACCTTCCTCTCACTCTTACTCACCCCTGGATCATGCCCCCTCTCATTCTTCCCCAACATAACATACTTGACAACTCTCGCTTCAACAAATAAAAACAAGAAATTTATTAAAGCAAAGAGTATATGTAGGAGAAGTGTATGTGTGTATAAGGTGTAGAATGTGTGACGTGTATTCTAAATCGTCTATAGACTCAGATCAGTGTTCAAGAGTAGTTCATTCTCATCCCTGTGCTGAAGACACACCAGCACCATGTATCCCATACAGGTAGCCTCACCCAGTTGATGCTCCTCCGGTCACGTGAAGACTTCCTCCGTTGTCTCTGGAACCACTAGGATGCTTGGACACCCCCTGACAAACACTGTCTAATTAGAGTCTGATTCACACTATGAACTTCCTCGGTTATTTAACGGATTGTTAATCAGGAAATTCTAATCCTATTGTCACTGTTAGTGGAGAAATCTAATGGATCTAGAGTCACTGGTTCTAAAGATTCCTCATATTAACACCACAATCTAACTGTTCTGGGTATCAGTATAAATTATGCAATGTTCTGACTGTTTATTGGTACATCTATCACTTGGCTAAACCTCCCTCTCGTCAACATGTCCTGCTCAGCAGAAGCCAGGTTCCCGCAAACCAACTTGGGTATAAGCCCTATGTAGCGGCCTCTCAGCAACCTCTGTCTTCAGATGCTGAGCCATCATTGTCAAACTTTGGAACTGCTTCTTCGAAGTAAATCCTCTCCCACTCACGTGGAACACTCAAGGGGAAACTGTACATGGAACCTGTAGAGCAGATAACATCATGGTGAGGGCAACTCAGTCCTGGCCAGAATTGGGCAAATGTAGATCAATAACAGCACTCAGATCTATAACAGAGATCCGATCTCTGTCATACGGCCAAATAACTCAATCATATGATCTGAGACATGGCAACACCAGGAAAGACTAAAGGAACGGGTAGAAACCCAGCAGATGCCCTACTGAAGATCCTACCATTACACATTCCCCTCCTCCCTCTCAACCATCCTTAATCTCTCTAATTATTATTCCACTACATTGTCCTCAACTTCCCGAGTAAAATGATATATAACACAAGCTACATGAAACCACACAATAGAATACTAGTGCCGACGCTCCTATGATACTTTCTAGCACCTCACTTATAGAACATTCTATCACTAATCCTAATACATTATATCACTACACAGTTCTGTACTCTATTCATAATCATACTCTTAAGTTAGATATAATTAATTGCCTACCATATGTCTATTCCTGTTGTTACTCGAGAAACTAGGCAATCCGATTGGATCTATGTCCGTGGATAACTATCACTACTTAGATAGGCTAGTCCCTCTAATATACCACAACTGGGAATTATCCCCAATTCTACACTTCAGAATGTTTTCCTCGACTCCATCCACCTGTTTACTGCACTGGGTTTTATATAGGTGCTTGAGTGAGTCACCGGAAAGTCCAGACGCCAATCAGTCCAGAATCTGGCTTTGTCCTCCTGTTTCCAGACTAACCAGAGTCAATTAGCTGTCAAGTTTCCTTTTCGTCTGTGGAGTTCTTTGTCTCATCCAACAAATATCCGGGTTGTCTGTAAGCCAAAGACCTTTCTCCCATTACATAATCCTTCTGACCTCTAGCAGGCATTCTATCTATCACTTGCAACGACCAACTTCCGTTTTGTAGACAAATGTCGCCAGTACACACCTCTCGAACAACATCCTGTCATCAACTTGTCGGACTATGTGTAGACAACTCTACGTGACTCCCTTTGATCTCATACACACTGTTGACCAGGTGTCGAGAATCTGTACAGACGTATTTTCCTCAGTTTGTTCACCATAAAAGCGTCAATTGTGTTAGCAAAATAATGTCGGGTTTGGTTATCATTGATCGACTGACAAGTGTCAACAACTCATGTTTCAGGCATCATCGGATTACTTCTCCCACACCATACAAGAAACTTGCAAGTCGTGTGCGAGGAATGAAATGGTACATTTTTATTGCCGTTGGCTCTTACAATTGCAAAACAGTCGCTATCTAATCACACATAAAGTCACAATATTCTCTATCACTAGTTTTTCCCCTAAACCCTATAGCCTAATTTTCTAATTCCCCACTAGTGTTATGCACATTCGCCCCTGGTCATCTGTGTGTGTTCTAATAATATCCCACCTGTGTTATGCTTGCAGTATAGCTGACCCTGACCCAATTTTGTGTATGCCTAAACTAAAGCATGAGTTAGACACCTACTTGTGTGGTGATTTGTTGTGCGAATGTTTTTGAATATATGTTTGTTAATTGTAGTCGTGTAAAGTCTGGTTTGTGTTTGCAAAGCAGTGTGATGATGTGTTGTAATTGTGTACATATACCACAAATATTTAAAGTAATAATAATTATTGTAATTTGAATAAAACAAATAAATGAGATATAATTGCAAAATAAATTCGTACAGCAAGTTGTTTTCCACGATTGACATGTCTAGGCTTACAGATGTTTATGCAACTGGATCTTCTTGATCTTCGTTCTTGTCACATGTGTCGGTTTCTACAAAGAGGGTGTCTGTGTGCTGTATATGTCCTATTCGTCTTGTACTTGTTTTTCTTCTTATTCTGTTTGTTCATTTACCCTTGTCTTGTGATCTTCGATAATGCTTTGGTCCTTCTTTCTTTTCCGGATGGATCCAGTTGGTGAAAGATCATCTGTGAAAGTGTCTGAACTGTCGAGTGACTGAAGTAGACTTCTGTCTTCCTTTTTTCTCTTATTTGGATTGCTGACGATGTGAAAACCGTCAGTCTGCAATTGTTTTGTTTTTTGGTTTGTTTTTTGGGGATTGTTTTCTTATGTGTCATTTCTGTTCTTTTCTGAGGAGCGGTTGGTCGCACGAGAGGCGGGTATTCTTTTTGACTTTGTTCACTAATTGCTGCTGCTGGTGTTATCGTTGGTCGTTCGAAACACAGCTGTGTTGGTTGTCTACGAAATGGTATGGGCGCGAGACGTTCAGAATGCAGTGGAAAACTACTGAATGTACACGTGCCCAGGAATCACGAAGAGCCACAAAATGCTGCGATTGACTGTTACGTCCTATAAAGGACATGCAAATACCATTTTTTTTAAATCTTGAGCACACTTAAGGTAGTTGGCCTTTCTCCCCGGCATGTTAATCAGTTAGTTAGTTAGTTAGTTAGTCTTTCCTCTTGAACCCAAGGCGGGGCCATAAGACAGAAGTCATTTTCTCCATGCCTGGCGGTTCGCTGCCACCTGTTGAAGATCTTCGATACACAAACCTTCTCTCGGACATGTTTCCTTAGTGACTCAATGAGTAAGCTCAGCAAGATAGCGATAGGTGGGCCCGAAGACAGTGGTTAATGTTTCTGAATCGGTCACGTCTGGCAAAGTTTTGTTTTACTTTCATGCTAGGGCATGCGGGTGTCCAAGGAAATGAGAAGGTTGACAGGCTTGCAGATAAGGCTATTGTGGAGGGAGGACGAGCCATGGACCAGACAGACATTCTGAATGCTCTACGAGAAGCAAGTCGTTGACGAGAACCACGTGATGACTGTGAATCTACAACCATGGCCAGACTGCGAGAACAACGAGTTAAAAGAGGTGTGGCCAAACAAGAACACTATGCAGGAAGCGAAAGATTAATAAAACAACACATAACTGGTGTCGTGAACCGCTACACGCTGCGGGATTTACTGTGGAGGGGATATGAGCACTTATAGACTGAATTGTTCGATGTGCAATGAGGATGATTTGTCGACTAACTGACACGGCAGCAGATTGTTAGAAATTATTTCACACAGAAAGACAAACAAGCAACCTCTACAGCCAGCCGAGACACACTCACTTTCGTTCTAGCGCTCGTTCACTGACCACAATAGACAGTACGCTTGGTGGAATCTTTCTCTGCTGTTATTGATACTCTAGCGCGTGTTGTGCTATCCTCACTACAATCATCCTCTTTCTGTCTCAGCTCAGTGCGATGCTACTCGTAGTTCACTACTGTCACCCTCACATCGATCTAAGTGGACACCCACTGTAATATACATGTAACGTTGTGATGGAATCAAGTTGTCGGTTGAAAATACTTCCGAGCTTGGTGCTGAAATAACTATTTGTCGTATATGTGCTGTACCAAAAGAACGGCGTTGTGTATAATCGAGTAAAACTGTGTTTGGTCGCTGTAGTGTGTGTGTAAAGAATGAATGTCGTATTAGTTACTTGTTCTTTTTTACCACTTTAGTGTCGTCCCTGGAGTGAAGAGAATCGATACCCACATTTGTTTTAATTCAATATCTCTATTCTGGAGATATCCAGTAGACTCCGTCCACACACTCCCTCAATCTGAAGACACCTTCCTCTCACTCTTACTCACCCCTGGATCATGCCCCCTCTCATTCTTCCCCAACATAACATACTTGACAACTCTCGCTTCAACAAATAAAAACAAGAAATTTATTAAAGCAAAGAGTATATGTAGGAGAAGTGTATGTGTGTATAAGGTGTAGAATGTGTGACGTGTATTCTAAATCGTCTATAGACTCAGATCAGTGTTCAAGAGTAGTTCATTCTCATCCCTGTGCTGAAGACACACCAGCACCATGTATCCCATACAGGTAGCCTCACCCAGTTTGATGCTCCTCCGGTCACGTGAAGACTTCCTCCGTTGTCTCTGGAACCACTAGGATGCTTGGACACCCCCTGACAAACACTGTCTAATTAGAGTCTGATTCACACTATGAACTTCCTCGGTTATTTAACGGATTGTTAATCAGGAAATTCTAATCCTATTGTCACTGTTAGTGAGAAATCTTAATGGATCTAGAGTCACTGGTTCTAAAGATTCCTCATATTAACACCACAATCTAACTGTTCTGGGTATCAGTATAAATTATGCAATGTTCTGACTGTTTATTGGTACATCTATCACTTGGCTAAACCTCCCTCTCGTCAACATGTCCTGCTCAGCAGAAGCCAGGTTCCCGCAAACCAACTTGGGTATAAGCCCTATGTAGCGGCCTCTCAGCAACCTCTGTCTTCAGATGCTGAGCCATCATTGTCAAACTTTGGAACTGCTTCTTCGAAGTAAATCCTCTCCCACTCACGTGGAACACTCAAGGGGAACTGTACATGGAACCTGTAGAGCAGATAACATCATGGTGAGGGCAACTCAGTCCTGGCCAGAATTGGGCAAATGTAGATCAATAACAGCACTCAGATCTATAACAGAGATCCGATCTCTGTCATACGGCCAAATAACTCAATCATATGATCTGAGACATGGCAACACCAGGAAAGACTAAAGGAACGGGTAGAAACCAGCAGATGCCCTACTGAAGATCCTACCATTACACATTCCCCTCCTCCCTCTCAACCATCCTTAATCTCTCTAATTATTATTCCACTACATTGTCCTCAACTTCCCGAGTAAAATGATATATAACACAAGCTACATGAAACCACACAATAGAATACTAGTGCCGACGCTCCTATGATACTTTCTAGCACCTCACTTATAGAACATTCTATCACTAATCCTAATACATTATATCACTACACAGTTCTGTACTCTATTCATAATCATACTCTTAAGTTAGATATAATTAATTGCCTACCATATGTCTATTCCTGTTGTTACTCGAGAAACTAGGCAATCCGATTGGATCTATGTCCGTGGATAACTATCACTACTTAGATAGGCTAGTCCCTCTAATATACCACAACTGGGAATTATCCCCAATTCTACACTTCAGAATGTTTTCCTCGACTCCATCCACCTGTTTACTGCACTGGGTTTTATATAGGTGCTTGAGTGAGTCACCGGAAAGTCCAGACGCCAATCAGTCCAGAATCTGGCTTTGTCCTCCTGTTTCCAGACTAACCAGAGTCAATTAGCTGTCAAGTTTCCTTTTCGTCTGTGGAGTTCTTTGTCTCATCCAACAAATATCCGGGTTGTCTGTAAGCCAAAGACCTTTCTCCCATTACATAATCCTTCTGACCTCTAGCAGGCATTCTATCTATCACTTGCAACGACCAACTTCCGTTTTGTAGACAAATGTCGCCAGTACACACCTCTCGAACAACATCCTGTCATCAACTTGTCGACTATGTGTAGACAACTCTACGTGACTCCCTTTGATCTCATACACACTGTTGACCAGGTGTCGAGAATCTGTACAGACGTATTTTCCTCAGTTTGTTCACCATAAAAGCGTCAATTGTGTTAGCAAAATAATGTCGGGTTTGGTTATCATTGATCGACTGACAAGTGTCAACAACTCATGTTTCAGGCATCATCGGATTACTTCTCCCACACCATACAAGAAACTTGCAAGTCGTGTGCGAGGAATGAAATGGTACATTTTATTGCCGTTGGCTCTTTACAATTGCAAAACAGTCGCTATCTAATCACACATAAAGTCACAATATTCTCTATCACTAGTTTTCCTAAACCCTATAGCTAATCTCTATCTACTAGGCTATACGAAAAACACATATCTATTCTCTACGATGTGAACACTACAAAGTCAGTCCCCCGTCTGACTTCCTTCACTCGCGTCGCTACACGCCACGCGGAAGGACCTTCATGCGTCCTTGGGCTCTTTGCGTGCTAGGTCAGTTAGCACGCTTCTCTTAGCTGTCTTTGGTTTGAGTGGCATTCGTAGCGATCACGCAGGCGTGATTCTGTCGTGACCAGTAGTGCTAACTATCTGGTCAACGCCTTCGTGTGAGGACTAGTTAATAGTCCCCCTTTTCTATCATCTATCCTGCCCTGATCCCGGGCACTATGTTCCCTCTACTCTATCTGAGGTTGACCCCACGTCCTGGTGGTGTTCTATCATGAGGCAGGATTCCTGCCTCCTGTGTCAGTCTTTGACACACACCCTCCCCTCCTGTGTTGCGTCATCAACTTTGACTCATTGGTTGTGACGCAAGAGGTTTCTAAAAAATTAGTGTGTCTAATTTTTGTCAAAGACTGCAGATAACCTGGGTTTGGGCTACTCAATAGACCTACTGACTAATGTCACAATGTAGCATCACTTTACTTGGCTACTGGCAATCGCCACAAACTTGTCTGGTTGGCGTGAGCCCTCTTCTCAATCGCAATATTATATTAATTAGAGGTATGTCTGAACCGGACCGTTGTCTTATAAGACCTGCCCTCAAATAGTAAATTAACTCACTACCCATACAAAGTTGACTTTCTGAAGGTCAACACATGAATTGCTTCATGTCCCCCATATAATATTAAACAACCATTACACAAGCTGTGAGCGACAGGCTTTACCTATCTCGCTTCCGCGTGTAAAGTCATATTTCACTGTTAAGTTAGTGTTTCGTTGTCTATTATGTCCCCTGACCCGGAGTTATCTCCCTTTGATCTAATAAAAGTGTATGCAATTTACTATGTTTGTTTTTCTGGTTGTTTGTGTGTTTGGATGTAATTAAAAGTATAATCTACCCTCTAACATGTGTATCTAACTATCATGTGTATGTAAGTTAGTTTTTCAAGTGCCATAATTCATTTAACTGTGGTCACAAACATGTGTATAATACAAATCTGTGACTGCGTTTCTGTCTTATGAGACTCAAAATACTTTCACTAAGATTCTAAACTAAACTACACAAAATACATTCATTACAACACATTTCCAACATTGAAACCAACATTTGACGGCAACAAAAATAAAAAGTATTGTTGAGCGGCAGAAAAAAATCCGCTGACCGCTCTCACTCTCTCTTGTATATTCTACAATCGCTCTCACTTTCACACTTCTGTCACACATTTTTAACCTTCCTTTATGTCACACTTCTTTTACCCTCACTATTGGCACACATCTGTTACCCTCATTTCTGTCACACATCTTTCATCCTCATTTCTGTCACACATCTTTCATCCTCATTTCTGTCACACTTCTTTTACCTTCACTTTTGTCACACATCTTTCACCCTCACCTTTCTCACACATCTTTTACCTTCATTTCTGTCACATAACTTTCACTCTCATAGTTATTTAAAAACCTTGGAGTGACACTGTACAAGTTTGGCTCAGTTTGACAGAGTTGAGCCTAATGGCTGTGCATCAACCGTTGCACACGTCAAGTATTTACAACATATTTACATGTAAGAAAAACGGGTTGATGGTTTGTACCCTGGTATTATTAACCATTGTATTCTACAGAAATATTACTCTAAATACTGACATACTAATACTAGTTCTATAAATATACATTTAATGCGTTGCCTATTTTCATCTATCTGTCACATTAATCCTAAAATAAGCTTACATTACTCCTAATATTTATCTAATTACAGGGATGTAATTTACCTATGTGAAATGAAATTGATGTGAGATGAGTTATGTCCCTTGGTGAAATGGGTAATGTGAAATGTAATAAGTTACGTCCCTTTCTAAAATGGGTGATGTGAAATATAACATATTCTACCTAATGTTTTTAAATGAAACAAACTATATGATTGATATTCTTATTCTATATGGTGTAAATGATGTATCTTTAAGTGTATAATATTTCTATTCTATTATGGTGTAACCTAATCATACTACTAAATGATAACGTTTGTTAAATGGATTGGTTAAGATGGAATGAAATCAAATGAAATGAAACAAAGTGAAATATAATAAACTAAATGATACTATTCATATGTAAACTTCTTATAATTAGTTGTCATGTTTAAATTACTATCCTAATCTACTTTTAAAGCTAAATAAATATGTAAATTAATAATATATCTAAACTAAAATGAAAAAGTGTTATATTATCTAAATCTAACTATAAATTAAAATGACATAATCTATCTATATTTTATCACTATATTAAAACATTATGATACATATCACATTACGTTTATATATACATGGTCTTTAAATACCTCAGGTTAGTCGTTGCCATTAATGTTCAGAAATACGTTTTCATTGGCATACTATCTATACAATTGTTCTGGGTATTTGAAATCCATTACACAGTCATATTTATTCTATGGGTATTGCACCTGTAGAGTTCGTTTGTAGACCACTGTTCTTGTGTCTGTATGTATATAATCATCTGACACTGTTTTTCTCTGTTTAACACAACTACTTCACTGGAACATATTTGGAGCTTAGCAAGTAATAAGCTGTCCTAGTTCACAAAGTGATATATTTGTTCCCAGAGTAAAGTTCTTACTTTTGATGTCTAAGGACACATAGCAGGTCAATGTTTATGGTACTTAGTTCAGCACATAATACTCATGTATTTCTAACATATTTCACATAGAATATTTGACTGTACTAAATTAACATATATTACTTTACACTCTTATGTGGAAATTTCTGGTATTGCTACATCAGATGGTCGACTAAGGGTATCAGCCAAGATGTTATCTTTCCCCTTAATATGTTCTATACTAAAGGTGTAATTTTGTAGTATTAGCGACCACCTGTATATCCGGTCATTTCGATGTACACCACTCTGTATGACCGTTATTGGGGAGTTGTCAGTCTGGACAATGAAGTGCACACCCGCCAGAAATCGATGCAGCTTTCTCACCGCATAGATGACGCTTAGGGCTTCCAACTCGGATATGGAATATCTGGACTCGGTGGGTGTGATCTTACGGCTCACGTAGCAAATCGGATGGAAGATGCCCTCATAAAATTGGCCTAGTACTGCAGCGATGGAGATCCTGCTGGCATCTGTCCTAAGATAATAAACGAGCCTCGGATTAGGCAAGCGGAGGATTGGAACATTACTAAACAAATTTTCAATTTTGACAATGCAGAAATTAATAATGCATCTTTAACATCCAATTTTACAGAAGCTTTTAAAACATTGGAAAATACACTTGTAATCTCCGCTAAATTTGAAATAAATTTACTATAGTAATTCACTAACCCCAAAAGGCTTCTGACCTGTTTCTTGGAAGTAGGCATGGTCAGATTCATAATTTTGGTAATAATTTTCTGGTCAGTCTTTAGTTGACCTTGAGCAATGACATGACCTAAAAACTCAATTTCTTTTAGGCCCAATTCGACTTTGCTCGGTTTGACAGTGAGCCCGAAGAGTCGCAACCTATTAAAGACATGTCTCAGTTTCAGTAGGTGTGTTGTCCAGTCATCAGTATGGACACATATATCATCTATATAGGTCACTGTATTCGTCACTCCATGAAGTAGATCTCTAGTTAAGCGTACGAAAGTGGCAGGAGCGTTTCGAAGTCCGAAAGGAAGAAAACGCCACTCGTACAGTCCTAAAGGAGTTGAAAAAGCAGTAAGATGGATGGATTGAGACTGCATAGGGACTTGCCAATATCCCTTAGTGAGATCTAATTTAGAAAAGATTTTGGAGGTGGACATGTCAAGAATAAGATCTTCGCAGGAAGGAATTGGCTCTGCGTCGATCTTGGTGACGTTGTTGAGCTTTCGATAGTCCACGCACAGACGAATTGTAGAATCTTTCTTCTTAACTAGAACAATTGGAAAAGAGTACTCAGAGGTGGATTTCTGGATGATCCCACTAGCCTCTAAATTCAGAATTTCCTTATTTAGATTTTCCCTATAGCTTAGTGGGATTGAGTACGGCCTGCATTTAATAGGCTTAGAGTCCGAAAGAAGAATGGAGTGTTCGATTCTGTCCGTCCTACCTGGAATGTCAGAGAATATGTCTTTGTATTCCGTCACTAATTCTACTAATTGTCGTCGTTGACTGTCTGTTAGTCCCTGTTCTATATGTATGCTATCTAATGTAGCAGTCTTGTCTACAATAGGAACTGGTAGTTCCATTCCGTCGTCGTCTACCTGATTCAGTACGGTGGTGGTGCTAAGTGTGTATTCTGTATTCTCGCTAAGTGTATGCTCGTCGGATATGCCAGTCTCGCTAACTAGTGTAGTTGCGTTGTGTATGTCTGTCGTCTGATCACTTGGTGTGGGTGCACTGTGTTCGTCTGTCTCTACTTCTGTCTCTTGTCGTGAATAGTAAGGTTTCAACATGTTGACATGGAATATCTTTAAGTTTCCGTTTATTGATATTTCATAGTCAACATCTGAAATTTTACGTACCACCTTGAATGGCCCTTGCCATGAAGTCAATAATAAATTTCGTTTGTCAGGAAGCAAGAGAAGTATGTCTTGATCTGGTTCAAGTTCAATTGTTCTCGCCCCTTTGTTGGCATATTGGCGGTAGATTTGACCCTTCCTCTCCAAAGCTGCCTTAGCTATAATACACGATTTCATGATTTTATCTCGTGTTTCAGTCACCATTTCATAAGGTGTTTTTGGTTCGGGAATTTGAATAGAATTCGTTATTGCCTGATGATAAATGGTTAGGGGTCCACGTGGGTTAGCCCCGTACACTAATTCAAACGGTGAGAAACCCGTGCTTGAATGGGGAATCTCCCGATAGGCGAACAGCACTGTTGGTAACAGTGTATCCCAATCAGCTGGGTTTTCTGCTGTTACCTTAGCCAGCATATGCTTAAGATCTCCATTAATTTTTTCTACTATCCCATTGCTGGCTGGATGGTACGCTGTCGTGAAATGTTTTATCCCTAACATTTTTGTAAGGGCTTGCGTTGCAGCCGATATGAATTGAGTTCCACGATCGGATAAAATGGTCCGTGGAAATCCGAATCGTGAGAACAGGTGTAGAAATACATTGGCAACATCTTTGGAGGTGATGTACTTCAAAGCTACTGCCTCAACCCACCTTGTACATAGGTCGACCATCGTCAATATGAAGCGATTTCCTTTGCTGGACACCTGATTCAGGGGTCCAACAATATCTACCGCCACACTCTCAAATGGCCTAGAAGCCAGCGTAGAAGGTTGTACTTCAGCTGTAGCATGTTTACCCTTTCGTACTAACTGTTGACAGACATTACACGAACGACAAAATAATTTAATATCATTGCAAAAACCTGGCCAATAAAAATGAGCCTGAATTCTGGCCCTGGTTTTGTCATATGCAAGATGGCCAGCAAACGGTGACTCATGTGCAATCTTTAGCACAGGTATGCGATGTTGTACAGGTAACACCGTTTGCTGAATCTCATGGTTACCAGTAGTATAATATCTAGTAAGAATGCCATTATTTAATCTGAAGAACCATGATGCGTTCTTTGTCACTTTTGCTCGTTCTTTCAATACTTTTAAATAAGGAGACAAACTAGGATCAGCTTTCTGCTGTTCTATGAATTTTTGTCTGTTGGTATCATCAGTGCTAGATGGAGAAAGCACCAGTAGTCTCTCATCTTGAAGCGTGTCTTGATGTTTTATAGTGTCTGCTCTGGTTGTTGCATTACCTGCATTCAGTTGGTTCCAAGCAGTTATTTCATCGTTAGTACATTGTTTTAGCTGGGGTAAGCAACCCAGAATTAAATCAGTACAAGGGTTGTCAAGTACAGCACAAGTAAATGTACCCGAGAGGAAAGGAGTGTTAATACGGGCTTTGGCCAAAGGGTAAATTTCAATGTTACCCGAAAAGGTTCGGCATTTGACAGAGTCACCTGTATAATCCTCTTGACTCACTAGTTCCTTTCTGAGGCCAATAAGGGTACTACCGCTGTCCAGCAAACATTGGCATGGTCTATCATTGACCATTGCATTGTGGAACTCTAAATTGCCTCTGGAGGCTAAGGCTGCATTCACACTCTCAGATGAAAATGGAACTGTATGTCCACATTCTAATTTTCCGTCAGCATGAAACTGGTGACATCGCTCACAACTGTCAAAACTCAACATATCGTTTACACAACACACCTCTTCCGTCTGGTTAACAGGTAATTCATTTTCAACCTCACACTCAGTCTCACTACCACTATCAGAAGATGTATCAAGTAAAATAGCATTGTTGGCTTTCATACGTTGGCGGCCAAGGCACTTATTTGAATAATGGCCGTAGCTGGAACAAAAAAAAACATTTGATGGCACGTCGGTATGCAGATCTTTTGTTCTGTTGCTTCTTAATAACATTTTCAAGATGTGCCGGATAACTCGGCGATTTGTCACACATTGAATAAGTGTCATGTAAAAGTTGACAGTGGATACATTTTGAAACTTTTCTATCTTTCTTGTCAAATTTATTAAATGGTTTTCTATTGCTCTGATAGTTTTTAGATTGATCTTTTACAAAGGAAACTATTTCAGAGTCATTTGAAGTTTTAAAAATATTTCTGTTTGAAGAAAAATATGCAGACCCTTTCTTTTCAAACTGTTCTATGGTTTCAATGTCTGACTGCTGCAAAAATTTAGCAAAAGAGGATGGTATTGTGGATATCACTTTATCCATAGTTATTAAGTTTTTTAATCTATCAAAGTCTTTTCCTATGTTAGCTGCTTTAAGCCACCTATTTAGAACACTTTGAACATTTGAGACGTAGTCAATGAAAGTCTCAGTAGGTTTAGGTTTTAAAGTTGAGAACTGAACCTGATACCCAGGGGCATCAAGTAAAAAGTGTTGCATAATCCTATCACGGATGTATTGGTAGTCAGATCTAAGATCGGTTGGTATAGATTCTATTACTTTAAGGGGCTCACCACTCAGGTTCTTCATATAAATCATAGCCCACATCTCTAAAGGAACTTGGTGATATTTAAATTGATACTCGACGTTTTCTGTCCATGCAGATATTGAATCGTCTTTACAATATGGTTTGATAATATTTTTGTATTTGTTGAACTTATTTTCTTCTTGTTGACTTTTAAGTTTAGTGGCAGAGATCTCTGCGTGTGAGTCTACATCCATCTCTTTCATCTTTAATTGTGTCTCTGATTCTACTTGTATTTGTTTTTCCTTAACTCTTGCCATTTCATCTATCTCTTTTTGCTTTAATTCTTTCTCCTGATCTAATGTCTTCTGTTTTAATTCTAGTTCTTTCTGTTTAATTTCCTTATCTTGTTGTAACTGTTGTTGCTTAATTTCCTTATCATGTTCTAATTGCTTTTGTTTTAATTCTAATTGATGTTGTCTTTCTAGTGCGCGTTCATCTCTTTCTGCGTCCTTTGCTTCTTTAAATTTCTTATCAGCATATTCTTCTAGCTCTTTACCTGTGTATTGCATTTCTTTGCCTGCTTTAATGAAGTCAGCTAGAGTAGCCATGTTGTTGGGTAATAGGCTCGCGTTGACCTGAACTGACTGCTTCAATTAGTTATTATTCTTTGCTATGCTATGTTATTTAATATCTGAGCACCACAAATTGTACTCTTTGTTTACAATCTGGAAAATTGTATTCTCCAAAAAATTAGAGCACAAAGTCTGTTCATACAATACACGCTGAAAAAGAGATGCACTATTAATCACAATGCATGCCAAAAACGTAGGTTTTACTCATCTTAATGTTCCCTAGAACAAGGAACAACACGTTAGCAACACCGGTCCCGTTGTTTGGCACCCCGGAATACACACGAGTTTTCTACTCAGGTCACCTTGTTTAGCACATCGGCATACACTCAAGTTATTACTCAGCTGTTGTTCGCCCTGTTTTATAGAGCAGCAACAATTAACAACTCGTAAACGAAAAATAGATTTTTGACAAATTGGTACAATGACACTGACATGCCCACGAACAAACAGAACATCGATTAATTATTATTTAATGTCAATGTCCTGTCTTCGTTCTACAGTAATATGTCTTTCGTTACTAACCTAGTTTAATTTATGGAAGTATGGTGCAGGCCAAATCTAATTTGCATAGCCGAAAGTAGTGCCCTCGTGACGGTAAACAAATAGAAAAGTACGAAAAAAAAATCAATAACTGCTTTTAAATAAATATAAATATAATAATACTTTGTAAATAAATAAATATATTCATTCTCTAACTTAAATAAACAAATAATACTTAATATATCGTAAAGATTCAGGCAGGCAGCAGTTTGGCAGCTTGTAAACACTGCAATGCTGATTCCAAATGGCGTGGCTCAACTGTTTATCAATCGTTCCACGTCACAGGCGCAGCGCTATTTTTAGCTTGCAAAAATCAATACTGTCGCTGACCTTTGTATTGCTCCGCCATGAATCATTTTTGACAATTATTCAAAAACAAATAAATAATTACCTAAATAAATGAAAGAAGAACATAATATGAATACTTACAACTTTGAAGAACACATTATTTAAATATATAACATTCTAATAAGCACAAATAAACATTATTTTATCACGATAGGCACAATTCTGCTGGCAACTCGATCTAGTCTGCACACGTCATCGTCACTGACACAAATTAAACATTTAATCTTTGTAATATGATATCTGTAACCCTAGTCTAGAGCCGTGGGTAAGTGTTATAGCTTGAACTCAGGTTCAAGCGGCACTTCTGACACCACATTTAATCCTATGCCTGTCAACAACTCATGTTTCAGGCATCATCGGATTACTTCTCCCACACCATACAAGAAACTTGCAAGTCGTGTGCGAGGAATGAAATGGTACATTTTATTGCCGTTGGCTCTTTACAATTGCAAAACAGTCGCTATCTAATCACACATAAAGTCACAATATTCTCTATCACTAGTTTTCCTAAACCCTATAGCTAATCTCTATCTACTAGGCTATACGAAAAACACATATCTATTCTCTACGATGTGCACACTACAAAGTCAGTCCCCCGTCTGACTTCCTTCACTCGCGTCGCTACACGCCACGCGGAAGGACCTTCATGCGTCCTTGGGCTCTTTGCGTGCTAGGTCAGTTAGCACGCTTCTCTTAGCTGTCTTTGGTTTGAGTGGCATTCGTAGCGATCACGCAGGCGTGATTCTGTCGTGACCAGTAGTGCTAACTATCTGGTCAACGCCTTCGTGTGAGGACTAGTTAATAGTCCCCCTTTTCTATCATCTATCCTGCCCTGATCCGGGGCACTATGTTCCCTCTACTCTATCTGAGGTTGACCCCACGTCCTGGTGGTGTTCTATCATGAGGCAGGATACCTGCCTCCTGCGTCAGTCTTTGACAACAAGTTACTTTATCCTGTGACATAGGCCCCCTCCTAAGAGAGTAGTCCGCAACAACTCTTTCTTCTTGGCGGTTCGATCCAGATGATCTATTCCTCTTCTTCAGGAGCTGGATGTCTAGACAGGAAATCAGCTCCAACATTTTCCTTCCCAGGTATATACTCCACTGTAAATTGGTATGGCTGAAGTAGCAACGACCACCGCATCAAACGGGCGTTGAGCTTCTGAGAAGTGGCCAGGATTATCAAAGGTTGATGATCCGTCTGAACTCGAAACTGAACTCCATACAAATAAGGCTGGAAGTTTTGTACAGCCCATACGAGAGCCAAACACTCTCTCTCAACGGTCGAATAATTCATCTCAGCCGGGAGAAGTTTCTTGCTTTCGTATGCCACTGGTTTCAAAACTGAAGCATCGTCTTTTCCTTCCTGTAACAAGGCTGCCCCAATCCCAATCCCACTTGCATCCGTTCTCAACACAAATGATTTGGAAAGGTCCGGGAGCTGTAACACAGGTTTGCTGACCAAGGCCTCCTTCAACTGACTGTAGGCACTCTCACATTCTGGTGTCCAAACTATTTGGTCTGGGAATCCCTTTTTCAAGGTTTCTGTTAAAGGAGCTCCCAGTTCTGTGAAATGTGGGATAAATTTGTGGTAGAACCCACACAACGAGAGAAACGATCGCACATCCTTCTTCGTTTTTGGCCTTGGAGAAGTTCTGATTTTCTCTAGGTTCTTTTCCTCTGGGACAATGTGTCCTGGAGTGATGGTGTGACCTAGAAATTCCAGAGTCTGGTAGCCGATCATGCAATTGGTTGGGCGAGCTGTAAGCCCTGCTTCCTTGAGCCTATTGAAAACACTTTCCAAGGATTGTAAATGGTCATCCAAACTGTCACTGGAAATCAGAATATCATCCATGAATGAGATGATGGACGGATCCTATAAAGGATCTAGTAAAGTCCTCATCATGCGAGTAAACACACTAGGTGCATTGCTGAGTCCAAAGGGCATGACCTTGAATTCATAATGTCCACTGGGGGTACTGAAGGCCAGTAGGGGTCGAACCTCTGGTTTGACCGGAATCTATTAATACCCGCGACTCAGATCCACCTTAGAGAAATACCTTGCCTTATGGAGCCTCGCGAATAACTGAGTTGGATTCGGCTAAGGTTCCACCTGAAATTGTGTATGACTGTTCAGAAGTCGGTAGTCTATACACAACCGGTGTTCTCCACTTGGTTTTCGTAACAAACCTACCCCCGCATTGTATGGGGATGTGGAAGGTGCAATCACGTCATCCTCCAACAGTTTCTGTATTTCCTCCTCCAGGGCCTTTTCCTTAGAGAATGGCACTGGGTAAACCTTTTGGCGAACAGGCTCTTGAGTGGTCAAAGTCATCTCGAACTCCACCAACCTCGTTCGTCCTGGTTTATCAGTAAGTATCTCCTTATGAGACTCGAGAACCTGGGTAATCTTTTCCCTCTCCTGGGAAGTCAGATCAGGGTTCACCTGTACATCCTTGTAGGTTTCCTGGTGTACCAGGGGATATTCCCTTCCCTCGTTGGTTCCCACTTCTGTCTCCACTGCAACTGCCATTGCCATGAGGTGAGCTGCTTTTTCTCCTGGTCTCTCTTCGTATTTCCGCAAGAGATTGATATGGAATATCTTCGACTTTCCCCTTATCCGGATCTGATAGTTCGTTCTGGATATCACCCTTTCCACGGGAAATGGTCCTTGCCAACCTATCTCCAGTTTGTTGTTTCCCGTTGAGAGTAGCAACAATACTTTGTCTCCCACCTCTAGAGATCTGTCTTTCGACCTACGATTGTAGTAAGCCGCATGTCTTTTTCTGGCCTTTTTCAAGTTTTGATTCGCCAGAGTCCATCCCTTGTGAAGTTTTTCTTTCAGTTCCTCCACATATCTGTAAGAAGAGATCAATTCTTCTGATGTCCCATCTTCAGTCCAACTCCTCAACATGGCTTCCAACGGTCCTTTGATTGGACGACCAAACAGCAAAGTAGGGGGTGGTAGTCCTGTTGAGCCATGAGGAACTTCCCGATAGGCAAAGAGGGCTGCTGGGATATATTCATCCCACCTATCAGGTTATTCTTGCGCTTGTTTCCTGAGCATTGTCATCAACGTGCCGTTGA